>LPNX010613699.1:0-13966 GCA_001517045.1 Pseudotsuga menziesii
TAGATGTTTTTATTTCTATTGCATATTGGGAAAGATTGATTTCTGGAGTCTAGCTATCTGTTGTGGTACCCCAAGCCATAGGAATTTCTCTCCGTAACATAGGGAAGGCCATAAAAACATGATCTACCAAGTGTGGTAAAATCAGCTATAATAGTTGCCCCCTAGTGTGTGAGGTTAGAGGGGTAACATGATGGTCTAAATACATTATACCAATCCCATAAGTGGAGTAATGAATACCTAGGTGAAAAATCCATCCACTCATTAGTACAATACAATGATACCTCAGTAGATGACTGCAGATATGAAGTGTAGCAGTCCCAAGATATAGAATAGTACAATGGCCATGAATATGCATAATAGACATATGTCACATGTATTCATCTACACGTACAATATACAATGAAATAAGATCTCCATACTAAATGAAGACATATGATGGTATACTAGAATCTAGAAATGAGAATTGATATCTCATGGATTCTTGCACGATTAATGAGGTAGCATATATGGAATGCCACCCAGCTCAGAGGTATTCTACACAAACTGCTACTGGTACATGTCTCATCATGCGAATAAAGTTGTCGATGTTGAACATGATGGACCGTCGTCTGATTACTGGTCATTGATGTATACCATTAACAAATGCGAGAATCAAGGTACAAAATGCAATCAAACAGGTGTGAATAGATGTGTTGAGGTTGAACACTTGAGAGAATCCTTCAATTAGGGGACATTGATGTAATCCCAAAGTTGTCAATGGCAAGAGAACCTGCCACTAATGACTGCAAGCCTCAAGGCACTCAATGGACTGATCTAGATCCCTATTCTGGAATAAATGATATGAAGTCGATGGAATGGAATCCACTGGAAGGAGGGCATTGAGGCATCCCCCATCAACCAACACGAGGTACTCATCAACGCTGGATAATTTGGAAAAACTCGGACATATAGGATGTGCATGAACTAGTAACTGTATCGGGAATGGCCGACATGCAAAGAAAATATAACCGAGGAATGGTTGAATCGGGATAAGACTTCCTTCAAACAAGATCGTATGGCAGATGGAGACTCATAGGCAGCATAGACTCAACATGAAGACTAGGACAACTCTGCAACACATGAGGCATCAACAAAGGATCCATAAGGACTGGAATCATAACCTGTCAGTGGAGAAAACTTGGAATAACGATTACAACTCCTAAATTCATACTAATAACCCAACCAATGGATGGAATATACAGTTCTCTATTTGAAGGCGACACGACACAAAAACTACCAAGAGTAATATCATTTCTCGTCCGTATTTTTATGGTTTTTAATTTTTTTTGGTCTTTTTCATATTGCAAAGCTTGAGAAAGAATAAAATTGCTTATATTACACAACTAAGAGGAAACGAGTGTCACGGGAAAGCAAACTAGTTCCAATCATTGGAACATACCTATGCTCAATGCAAGGAAGCATGTGCAGGATAAGGACTCTTGAGGGGATGTCTCCTCTAGGAATGGGGTGATCAAGCTGCAAAATATATATGAAAGGCTCTACTTGGATGGAATTGAGGCAAGGTCGGGATATATGGCTCATAAAACTAAAGCAGGGAGTCGGCATAAAGCGCAATACGGCAAGAGGACACATGAAATGCAATTACAACTTGATATAAACGGGACTCCATGTGGTAGATGGCTAGCATAAAGTTTAAGAAAGAATATGAGGTTCTTTATAAAAGCCATGGCATGACTATAAGGGACGCCCAGGCCTAAGGGAGGAATCTCATCATGGGTACCAAATGGAAAAGCAGGATCTAACTAGGGAACCCATGAGTAGGAAGGCTCTAACACTTACGTAATTCCACTTCTAGTAGCAGTGTGAAGGTTCTGTAACATTAGAAAGTGGGTTTGTACCTATATTTAAGGAGACATGGTCATATGATGATGCATGATGCATACGAAAAAGTGATCCTCTTCTATATGTCAGTTCAATGTTATATCTGTCATGGGAATGAATGAGTCAAAGTCTCGGCGAGAGTGTTCAAAAAATGGACCATACATGACAACAATATCAGTCCTAAACAGCTGGAAATAGTTAGTAAAGAGTCCAAACTCTAAGATATAGGGAGGATTGATCATGAAAAATGCATTCAAAGGAAATAGTGTGGTGGAGAATGGGACATAAGAAGGAATGCAAGGTGTAGACCCAACATTCACGTATCCACTACCACCCCCATGAGCATGAACACTAGTGTTAATACGAGACAAAGGGAGTGAAAATCCTCCACAAATGGAGTAGAGGGTGGAATATGACCACTCCCAAATCTATGAGCAAGGTAAGGGATTGTGGTCTGCCCTAGTCCAACACCAGGGTCCGCCGTAGGACCTAGATAGGGTGACGAGATACTAGTAGTGATATCAGGCATGTCAAACATAAAAGGACCTGAACTCAAGAGAACATAAATATATTCAAGTAACCACGATCCCTAAATACAACTAGCACACAAAGAGCACACACCTAAGCAAATTTAGGTCAGATGCAAACAAACCAAGAGGGAGGATGAGTGAGCTCCCAAACATAGCAAGTATGTCTCTCCTAGGAGAGGCCTGAAACTACCATACGCTACAAGTGGAGATCTATAACCAATTATAGTGGCCCTCAGATTCAACACATATAGCAACTGTGTTGTTTGACCCCTACCTGGCCAGGACACTTACAAAATAACCTATGTAAGTACCATTTGTGACACCTAGGTAAGGAAACTAAGGTCACCCCAATATAACTAATGCTCAGGAAAGATCTACCATATGGGCAGGGTAACAAAGATCGAAGCTCAAAAGCACCAAAGGTACCTCAAAATCCCCCAGATATGAATAAGATCCTGGAAATATCTTCGGCGCTGCATAGAGAGTGGCAATGGGATATCCCCATAACAAATGTGTACGTTTCCTCATGCTTAACTCCCATGTAATAGGAGACTCCTGAGAACACCAATTATATCAAGGAATTCTCTTCGCACCTGGACAAACACCTAAATGTTTTGTTTTGTAGTCTTGGAAAAAATTACTCATGACACCCTATTCCAAGAATCTATAACCTAAGCTTGTTGGTGCACCTCTATAAAATAAAAATGTGTAATCAATTTTAAGTTAAGCATTAATTTTAAGGGTTTTAATTAATCAAGGGTAATGAGTGTGCAACTTGTGATGTTATGACTCAGCAGTGAAATAATATGCACACCTAACAAATGATGACAAGTGCAATTTGTCTTGAATATGAAAAAAGGGGTATGCCACTACATGAAATGAAAAAATCTTAATTCCTTTCCAAACGTGAATGCAATCCTTCCTATATTAAAAACTAAACACAACTCTCATCCAAGCAATCAAATGCAAGTACCTCCTTAAATCCATATGTGGGATGCAATTAAGAATGCAACTATATAATTATTTTGTATTTTCAATATAAAAGAATGAAAATGCAATAAAAGTCATTAAAATTCTCAGTCTCTGCAGCAAGCATCAAACACAAGCAAATCAAGACACCGAGGTAAAAATACTAATGCACTAATGGAAAAACAAAAAGGAAATAAATGACTAGAACTACTTTCAAAGAAAACTCAATGAAAAAGGGGTCTGTGGTCACAAAAGAAGTAGTCAATAGACAACATCAGTACCTAGGAAGACCCAGCCACACTCGCAACCCACCCAACAACTTCCCACAACAAAAACTCAACCAAAAGGGAGGATGTAAGATATTGTTCAAAGAAAAGTAGCATATGTACGCGACTAGGTAGAGAACATCCTACATATACACATGACTTTATATACTCTGACCCATGTATATAGAGAAGAAAGTGGTAAAAAGCAGGACAAGGGTCAAACCACTCTAGGGGGGTATCAATGGATGAAAATACTACTAAATGTGACATAGAAACAGGGAGAAACAAAGAGAAAATCAAGCAAAAAAAGTACACCAACAAAAAGGAAAGTCCCCAGCAGAGTCACCAATTTTGTTACGAAGAAAAATTCCTATGGCTTGGGGTAGACCACAACACACAGTATGACACCAGAAAACAATCCATTTCCATATGCAATAGAGATAGACAATGATAACATTAAGAGATGAACAACGTACCTTATTCCAGACGGTTGTAGTAGATCCTCGTTTTGCTTTTCAACCACGCTTGCAACTACATTCCATTCTCAACAACAACAAAATAGACAAGCATGATATATATTAAGTGTTAGGTTTACTCAAGCATATATAAATCCAATATGTATAAATCAAAGCAATTGCATCCATGGACACGAATATTCATAGTTACACACATACAATGGACGAGAAATGGATATTTCTATTAATAATAAACAGAGATACAAGTGAAAAACTTTGTCAGCACCTCATCGAAATCGAGAGACCGAGTCCTCCACCTGGGCCTCTACCACTTTAATCCTCCAGATCAATGTCAATCTCACAAGACAATGGCAAGCTTGGGAAGAGCATCAATGGATGCTCAAAAGGACAAAGGGATGCAGACTCAAGCATGTATGAATGGGCACAAATCCACTATAGTTTCCTTGCTCTCATAAGTTCTCCTCCTCTAATGCATCCAAGTGGCTCAATATATATCCCTTCAATAGGAAGTGAAGGGTCGAGTCGGAGTGTTTCCAGGCATATGGAAGGCCAATAGTCAATTTGTACGTGACTCATTGAGGAAAACTCCAAATATTTTATTTTTTTGGTACATTTCCCGATGTACGTGGGTCATAGTGGAGCAAGTTGCGTGTACATGTGATCAGTAGGCTGGTGACCTGCATATACCAATAAATAGGACTTTTTAAAGGAATTTATTGGATCATCAAAGTTTATTTTGAGCATAAGGGATCCAAAGAGTCTACATAGGGACAGGGAAGGCCATAACAACATGATCTACCAAGTGTGGTAAAATCAGTTGTAACAACCATTAAGAGCAGAGACAAAACAATATTGGAGTTCATATGCAATCTCAACATCATCTAACCTTTCTTCTACTCTAGACACCATTTTAACAAAATATGAAAATATGACTTATAAACCCTTGCAGGAGCTAGGTCAAAAATGAAGTTTGGAAAATCTAATATTTTCCTCCATAAATAGATGTACCATCCTAGGGGGAGCTCTAGAACGCTACTTTTCAATACAATCTGTGGCTAGAAGAGTTCAAAACTAGAATCCCCAGTTTCTTGATCTTGGTAGAAATAAGGTCAAAACTGAAAATTCACAAAAATGAGATATGCCTCCACATATCAGTGCACCCTCCTAGGGTGAGTTTCATTGTGTTATTTTCAAGTCCAAACCATGGAGAGAAGTGTCCAAACATGGAAGCCCTATTTTCCATATTAGGGCACAATAGTCTCTGGCAATGACATATATTCAGAACTGCTCTGATACCATGTTGAATTTTAATCCAATTTTCAATCCCTGATTATTATTTCACAATAATTCTTCAATCATTTATTTCATCCCATAATCTCATTGCATGTCAATATTTACTTGCATCAAAAAATAAAACAAGGATCACTGAAAGATGATCATGCATAAGAGACACAAATATTTTACCCTAGGAAACCCAAATGTGAGAAAACCTAGCAAAATTTTCTCAAAAGAAATAAATCGAATTCAGGTACAATACCAAATATGAAGTTGAGATCTAGTATAATATAGGTTTGTCCTCCTTCACAAGAAACCCTAACAAGGATAGATAATCTTCCAAGAGATAAGAGAATGAGATAACCCCAAATTTATGCTTCTTTCCTTTGCTAGGCCTTCCTTGAAGCTGCACACTTGTGGACAGAAGAGGTTATATGTGAATGCGTCAAATGAAGTGTGAGAACACTTCTATTTATATTCTTCAGTTGACTTTATTTTCACTCTTGAGGCCAACTTGTACTTTGATCTTCTAGGGCCAAGTCCTCCCTTTTACTGGGGTATTTTTCCCTTCCTTGCCTTCCACTTTTTCTAGGACTTGTTCAATGGATTGTCTTCACTTCTTAGGTTATTTATTCATCATAGAAAATTTCTCCTCGTTGATGTCTAACTCCTCACATGCCAATATAGATCTAATGTTTATTTGACAATACTCTAAGAAGTCTCAGACACTCCTTGGAACCATTTCAAATACAACTTTAGATTATACTTTGTCTATACCACAAGTGATGAAATCCCTTATCACATAGACAAGCCAACTCACTCTACTAGAATAGATCACTCCATCACGAGCACCCCCACATAGAGTATGCAATGTGACCACTAACCTTCAGACACTCATAGTCAATCCACATGACTAGATAAAGGATAAGAATTCGAGCCTCAATACACATAGTCAACACATATGACTACTTAGGGATATGAAGGGGCCATTCTCTACCTCTCTAGCATAAATATCTGCAAAATGTTTTCCCGATGTTCGAACCATGGAGAACATCAACAAAAAGATCAGCATGTACCCTCTATGGAGGGTATGGACGAACAAGGTCAATGGGAAGGAGTGTCCATGGACCATCTTAACTTGTTGTTCAAAACTTGACATGACATTCATAATATTCATTATCAAATGGAACAATATGGCCATAAAATGGATGCCTTAATCTCCTTCCTCGACGATCCTAAGATGCAGCAACATGTGAGTACTTCATCTCCGCAGGATGCAATTTTTTTAGGATCCCCTCTTCCACTAGAATCTTGACCTTCACATACTCCACCTGGATAATCTGTGACTCCGGAGTCTGGATAAGCCAAGGGAGAAATTTTTCATTTTTCATGACTAGTTCTATGGTCTCTTTGTTTATGTCATCTTGGTTTTGGGTTTTATCGGGATCTTGACATATTTTTGTTTTGTTTTAAGCCTATATAGCTTTGCTACTTTTATTACAATAAATTAGTCATAGAAATGGTCTATTGGTTCTGGGTATGGGTTTGGTCCTGTGATTTGAACTTCTTTCCACACTGATTTTGGTTTTGGATATGGTCCTAGGATTTGGTCTTTCGACCATATGGAAACAGATGTACAGATATTTTTATTTTGGTATAATATAATGTTACACGACTTACTTACAAAAAACATAGGCCCTTTGGGAATACTCATGAGAAATTATAAACATATAGGAATATCATTGTATGAAATATGTTGAATGAATTTTACTATAGGAAGAATGGCTTGTGGAGTGGTTCCTTCCTTAAGGAGTGATTGATGGTGTTACTTTACCTTAAGGGGTATTTTATACATTCTTGTGTTCTTTATGGTGTCAATGTGTATTGGTATTTTGAAGTTTAAGGGTTATATATCATTCTTGTGATTCAATTACTAATTCAAATATCACTACAAGTGGTATCATAGCACTTTTTCGAGCCAAAAAGTTGGAAGATTTTTTTTTGCAAATTTTTTAAGGGAAAAAAAGGATACTGGTAGTAAGTATGATTTATGATATTTTATATGTTGAATCTGCAAAAAAATAGTTGCATATATAAGTTCTCTCACTAAAACACTTGATTTCAAAAATAATTGTCCAAAGCAGAGTCTAGGAAGGAAAGTTGTCACTTATTTAAAATCAACATTTTTTTAGGGTTTTCCATTAATGATTACGCAAATTGTAACACATATCTTTTGATAGATTAACCATATTTTTGTCAAACCAACTCCTATAAAAGAAAAATGACCATGGAATTTTATAATTGTTGTCATAATAGAGATTCTAATAAAAATTGAGGAAGTTATTCTCATTTTAAATGTGTTTTCTAAAAAGTAAGTTGTTTTTGTCAAAACCTTAATTTTATGTTTGGGGTCATAGTAAGAAGGATGTTGTTTACAAGAAAATTTGATGATATTAGTTGTTATCACTCCAGGAAACTCTTCTAGGTTGTAGCTCAAAGATGCCTGGTAACTTAACTATTTTCTCAATGATGGATGGATAGGTGGATCAAAATGGAATGACTATCACAAGTTTTACTCAATCAAAACATGCATAGACATATTCATATGGACAAGGCTTTTAGCCAACTCTGTTCAAAGGATTCAATAAAGGTAAAGATGTAGACAGATCTTATAATATCGGCAGAAACATACATAAGCAATATATATGAATGGCCAATACAATAAGCAAAAAATACTTGTAAATCTTAGTTTATCAGTGTAACGACAAGATGACAGTTATCAGACACTAGATAAGCATAAGAAATTAAATAAATCATTCAAATACAAGCATAGAATAGACAAGAGATAAATCTGAACATAATAGGCAAAAGAAGTTTATATTATGATATGCTATGAGAAGTCTGGGAATATAAGCAATGTATAATCTCCAAAGTTGAACCTTTAGTCCCAAGACTAAATTCTCTTCCCCCCCTCCTCTTCTACAGAAGTTGCGGGCTTTATAGCGTTTACAAAGCAGTTCAAGATCCTATAAAACTGGATCTAATATCCTTAAAATGGAGCAAAATCAAATAATATGATATATAGGATCTAATCCTAAAATGAGGGTAAAAATTTTATCAAGTCATCTCTTGCAAACTTCGACAGCTCCAATAGTCTTAGATGTTTTCAACAGCATGACTGAGCACTTTGAATTCCTTCTTTGACAGCTGAGTGCTTGTTGGCCAAAAATAGAAAGGCCTTTTATCTTATTTACCTTAATATATGCCTTAAAATATGTGATTTTGGTGATTTGGGGACCAAAATTGAGAGCGCATAAGCCACCGAAAGCCCTGTTTTCGGTTGCTAAGGGAACATTTCAAACCCCACCGTTAAGGCAGTCTTCTTTCTCAATAGAATATAGAGTTCTAATAGATCTTATCTGCTCTTTGTTATGAAGACCCCTCGTTTGTAGCACTACTAGTGCAAAAAATGTTGACATCTAATGCAAACAGAAGTAGAGTGTTATTCGAACAAGAATTTATAAAAATTTGCTTGATCTTTAACATCTGGATCGAGTTCTTTGACATCTGGACTTTGCGATGATGTGCTCTTATACTACATCAACTATAGAGGAATCACCCTCTTTGATCTCTCCAGCAAGCATTCTTTCAGCCAGACTATGCTCTAATAACCTCATAATTACCCGACAGAGTGGCCCTGCACCATAGCTGGGACTATACCCTTTATCTACAACTCGATCTGTGAACCGCTCGGTTACTTAAAGATCAATTTATTTTGTTTTAAGTCATTCAAAGACCTCTTTCCACACTATATCTGCAATCTCTTTCACCTCTGTCTTTGTAAGCTATCTAAACACAATCATCTCATATAGTCGATTCAGTAAATCAGATCGAAAATATTGCTTCAGCTCTTCATTGACAAGACTTTTGATCCTTGTGTAGCTATTGTCTTTCTCATCATAATCAAGCTGAAAACCAATTCCATGGCCTCCCTTATCAATCACGCTACTCCCAACATTTGAAGTCATAATAAAAAGGGTATTTTTAAAGTCTACAATCCTGCCTTTGCTATCTGTCAATCTTCCATCTTCTAATATTTCTAACCATTTATTTACAGGTCAAGAGGATGAAGAAAAAGGATTTTTGGGAAAAAGTAATCAATCAGGAGCTTGATGAAAAATATGGAGGTTAAGGCACTGACCAAAAGACCAAACAAAATGATAAATTAAGCCCAAAAGAATGAAATACCTCAAAATTTACAAAACCATTTGAGGAGATAACATATGGATCCTACTCAAGGATGGAATCCTCCCTGTGAGGTTCCAAGAACCACAGACCTGTTGCCTTTTCTGAAAAAACTCACACTGAAACTTAAATCTACTATTCCATTGGGCATGGAGTTATTTGGAAAAACTGATAGAAAAGAAATGATATTTACAATGGAAGGTTTTGAACTCGTATTTCCATTGGGCATGAGTCATCTGGCCTTTATCGTTGATCCCTTCAAAACCTACAACCTGTCTGTAGCCTGCTCTTCTTATTCATGAAAACAACTGAAAAGAATCTACCTGCTTGTAGAGCGAGCTTATTTTCTTCTACTCCTACTCTAACCATTGTACTACTTCTTAATCAAGTAAACTCATGCTTCCAATGAAGCCATGTCAGAAACTGATTTGCTGACAAAATTATTGATCTTGACCCCAAAAATAAAGGAATGTACATCGAACATGAAAGTGTTTGAACAGATGATAAAGCCAACTTTCATCTGACAGAAATATTTTAACATATATACTGCTCATAGATTCCAAATAGTTTGCAATAGGGTCATTAAAACCATAAAGGAATACTTCTCTATGTTGTTGTTCCAACTAAAAGAAACGTTGTTGTTGTTTTCCTTCACTGATCTCAATGCTAAATACAGATTGCTTAATCTCTATCTGAGAAGAATGTATGATGTACTACTGATCTGGACTTTTCCGCTCATCATCTTCCTCTTCGAATCTGCTGCAATCTTCCTGTGTATGCAAATCAGAAAACTGAGGGTTTCCCTTAGTCTCTGCTGCAGATCCAAAGTTGTCACATGTTGTTCCTTCAATCTGCTCTTTATCTTTCAGGTTTCCAAAGGGGACAATCTCATCTTCATGAATGTTTAGTTCTTTATTCAATAAATTGAATTCATGACAGCATTCGGGATATAAAATGTCAGCTGAAAATATTCCTTTGCAAAACAAATGAAAGGCAGCATGAAAATCTGCCAAAGAGATGATATTGGCAATAGGAAGAGATCGGTACCAATCATGAGTAATCCCCTCTAATGAATAGCCAAACACTTTAATCTGAACATCTTCATGCACAATTTGCATTCCATAATTTGCAACCGATGAATGCAATCGTGAAAATCCAGCAAATGTTCAGCTGGTAATTCCCAATCTTCTCCTCGAAATTTGGGAATACTATTTTCCCATTCATCTCTACTAGGTACTGGATGAGGGTAACCAGAAATATTTGAGAAATTGCAAAATGCATACCTCTTGTTCATTTCATACCAATGGAGTCGCCAATAGATTTTTGAACAATGGAGTCTCCACTGAATTCGTCCTTCATGGAGTCTCCAGATAGATGGTTACAACCAAAATAGTGTCCAAACTTTGTCTATCATCAAAGCTGGATCTGTGTCGTGTCCCAAGGAAGTTGAGCTTCAATCTCCTTTCCTCGGTAACGGCACCAAAATGTTATCCCTCCAGGAAACTCTTCTAGGTTGTAGCTCAAAGATGCCTAGTAACTTAACTATTTTCTCAATGATGGGTGGATAGGTGGATCAAAATGGAATGACTATCACAAGGTTTACTCAATCAAAACATGCATAGACATATTCATATGGACAAGGCTTTTAGCCAACTCTATTCAGAGGATTAAATAAAGGTGAATGTGTGTACAGATCTTATAATATCATCAGAAACATACATAAGCAATATATATGAATGGCCAATACAATAAGCAAAGAATACTTGTAAAGCTTAGTTTATCAGTGTAATGACAAGATGACAGTTATCAGACACTAGATAAGCATAAGAAATTAAATAAATCATTCAAATACAAGCATAGAATAGACAAGAGGTAAATCTGAACATACTAGGCAAAAGAAGCTTATACTATAATATAAGCTATGAGAAGTCTGGGAATATAAGCACTGTATAATCTTCGAAGTCGAACCTTCAGTCCCAAGACTGAATTCTCTCCCCTCCCCCACCTCTTCTACAGAAGTTGCAGGCTTTATAGCCTTTACAAAGAAGTTGAAGATCCTATAAAACTGGATCTAATATCCTTAAAATGGAGCAAAATCAAATAATATGATATATAGGATCTAATCCTAAAATGAGGGTAAAACTTTTATCAATTCATCTTCTGCAAACTTCGACAGCTCCAATAGTCTTTGACGTTTTCAACAGCACGAGTGAGCACTTTGAATTCCTTCTTTGATAGCTGAGTGCTTGTTGGCCAAAAATAGAAAGGCCTTTTATCTTGTTTACCTTAATTTCTGCCTTAAAATCTGTGCTTTTGGTGATTTGGGGACCAAAATTGAAAGCACATAAGCCACCGAAAGCCCTGTTTTCGGTTGCTAAGGGAACATTTCAAACCCCTGTAAGCCACCGTTAAGGCAGTCTTCTTTCTCAATAGAAGATAGAGTTCTAATAGATCTTATTTGCTCTTTGTTAGGAAGACCCCTCGTTTGTAGCACTACTAGTGCAAAAAATGTTGACATCTAATGCAAACAGAAGTAGAGTGTTATTCGATCAAGACTTTCTGAAGATTTGCTTGATCTTTAACATCTGGCTCGAGTTCTTTAACATCTGGAATTTGCGATGATGTGCTCTTATACTACATCAACTATAGTGGAATCATCCTCTTTGATCTTGACAACAAGAATTATTTCAGCCGGACTATCCTCTAATAACCTCATAATTACCCGACGAAGTGGCCTTACACCATAGCTGGGACTATACCCTTTATCTACAACTTGATCTGCGAACCCCTCTGTTACTTGAAGATCAATTTCTTTTGTTTTAAGTCGTTCAAAGACCTCGTTCAACATTATATCTGCGATCTCTTTCACCTCTGTCTTTGTAAGATGTCTAAACACAATCATCTCATCTAGTTGATTCAGTAAATCAGATCGAAAATATTGCTTCAGCTCTTCATTGACAATACTTTTTATCCTTGTGTAGCTACTGTCTTTCTCATCATAATCAAGTTGAAAACCAATTCCGCGGCCTCCCTTATCAATCATGCTACTCCCAACATTTGAAATCATAATCAAAAGTGTATTTTTAAAGTCCACAATCCTGCCTTTGCTATCTGTCAGTCTTCCATCTTCTAAGATTTCTAACCATTTATTTGCAGGTCAAGAGGATGAAGCCAAAGGATTTTTGGGAAAAAGTAATCAATCGGGAGCTTGATGAAAAATATGGAGGTCAAGGCACTGACCAAAAGACCAAAGAAAATGATAAATTAAGCCCGAAAGAATGAAATACCTAAAAATTTACAAAACCATTTGAGGAGATAACATTAGAATTAAAGAGTACATAAGTATGCAAAAGTTATGGTGAAATGGGGATTGGATATTTTTGTTACAATATGGAATGAAATACCTCAAAATCTACAAAACCATTTGAGGAGATACATAAGTATGCAAAAGTTATGGTGAAATGGGGATTGGATATTTTTGTTACAATATGGTTTAAAGATGTCTCTTAATGGCACCATTTGTTTAATCATGACAAGATGTCAAAACTTTCAAAAACAATTCAAATGAAGAATTTGAAAAGGTATTTTTAGATAGTGGTTTCATGTTGTAAAGAATGATAAAAAAAGCACTAAGGGTTTATTTTCATGCGCAAAATTTCCATTACATGTTTATGGATCATCAATATAAATTTGGTTAAAAAGGTTGCAAATCCCCATAAAGCATATTCAATGCACACATGTTGAGGGGTTAAATGTTGAATTTTTTTAAATATGAAGCTTACCATGGATAAATATGTGTTGCACTCATATTTTCATGCTATCAATATAGATAATGAGGATATTGTTTCGGGATATCTTTATATGGACTCAATTGTATCATTAATATTAATGTGCAAAAGAAGTTCTTGAAGCTTTGGTATCGGAAGAAGAAAATCACATTACAAACTATTTCTCCTATTAAACAAGGACACAAGGGGGCACATGAGAAAGTCATTGCAAGTAAATAGTTGAAGTATCTACATACATGGTAGATGAAGAGTAAGGTTGAAGTACATGAAGAAAAACTCTGGGAAGGAGATCAAAAGGGAAAAAAATGAAGGAGATACTTGACCCGAAGGAACAATAATTTCACAAGTCAAAGAAAGAACAACCAATAGCTAAGTTTGTAGTTTGTCGTCACCCACACCACCCTAAAAAGCAATAGTCATCAAAGCAAGGTTGAGACTTTCAACGAACATGGAACCAAAAAGGAAACTATTATAGAGGAACATGGAAGACTAAAAACAACATAGGGCGATACAAAGTAGCACAGTGACAACATGGA
>LPNX010613699.1:14243-24946 GCA_001517045.1 Pseudotsuga menziesii
ATATCCCCACTATGTAGTTAGATAAAATAATATAATAATAAGGAATCGTTGTGATAGGCCCCTTAGGAATACTTATGAGAAAGTATAAATATACATGGGTACCATTATATAAGATGTGTTGGATGAATTGTATTGTAATAAACATGGTTTGTGGAGATTCCTTCCTTAATAAGTAATTGATGGACTTATCCTACCTTAAGGGTTCTCTACATTCTTGTGTTCTTTATGGTGTGAATGCATCTTTGTATTTCGGAAGTTTAATGGTTTTATATCATTGTTGTAATTCAATTTCTGGGTTAAATATCACTACAATTGTACTCCTCATATATTTAGAAGTGCCAGCAAGCCATTATAGAGTGTGTTGAAAAGAACAAAACTTTCACATATTTAAGTTGAAGCTTTAGGAGAACAAAACTCTATGAATAGGGAGATGTTATCTAAAATGAGTCCAAATTAAACTATTTATCCCAAATTTGTAATTAAATCTTTTGCAAAGTTCGCAATCAGCATGAATACAAATGATCAGAAGGCCTCAAGATGGTGGAACAAATCATCTTGATGGTTGGAATTCTAGGACAGCTATATTAAAAAGAATGCTTGTTGAACTCAAGAGACCAACCACAACTACGAGAGAATTGAAATTTGGGAAGAAGAAGGGAAGTAGCAGAAGAAAAGATCTCAAAGAGGCAATATGCTTTGAATATTGGAATACGAAAAGCCATGGAACCTATCCACACATGGGTAGGAGCTTGTCCATGAACCAAAGCCACTAAAAAAGCACTTCTCATGAGTAAGAATGCATCAAAATATCATTTAAAAGTGCATATCCCCCTTGTATAATATCTTAAGCAATAATCAAATCCAACAAAAGTTGGTTTCCCATTTGGGTTTCTAGGATTAAAAATCTATGTTATGGTGTGAATTCATTGTTGTGTACATAATCTTATATTGCTTGCATCAATATAATGTGTGTATTTCCATTAAATTAAATACACATACTGATAAATAAATGTAACTACGGAAGATATTATATTATTGTTGTCTTTACCCCTTTCGGAGATGTTGTTCCTCTAATTAGGGATGTCATTGATGTATTTGGTCATGTGAAGTCTTGAGGTAAGACCTTTGTTGTAAGTTGGGTCAGTAGTACCCACAAAAGTATAATTAAAATGTATTTTTGAGTCTCCCGAGGAATGTAGGCCTTGGAAACAATTAGAAATATTCCCAATTGGGTTATTAGGTCTCTCAGCTGATCAGTATAAATATGAGAGGTGCCTCCCTCATTTGGACACACTCAGAGCTAACCAATTGCGCTAGAGAGAGAAGGAGCAGTCCGTCTCGGAGAGAGGAAGAAGTCCAATATTATTCTCGGGGTATTATAAGTTTTATACTTTGGGTCTTACACTAATATACTTGGTTGAAGTCTATATCGAGGAAGTTTTGTTGGGCTTTCTTCCCCATGAGGGTTTCCCAGGATAAATCTATGTGTTTTTTTGTGTGGATGTGCTTGTCTTTCTTCCAGTGATCCTTTTGTATATGGTTACGATGTTATGCTGCTAAATGTTTTAGATCTTGTATAACCATTGAAAACTTAACATGGTACCAGAGCCACCCTAAAAGAAGGAACTGTGTAGCCAAAATATAGCTACAATGGCAGCTACTGGAAATTAGGGTTTCATGCTTGAAAACCCTAGAAGAGTAAATATAGTCATCTTGGAACTTTATCTATAACTCAAGATTGGATAAGGATCACGAGCTGAAACTTTTATGGGGAAAATATGAAATATTTATGTACCCTGTGTGCGCGTTTAGGCCATAGATTCTCTATACTTTAGGAGATATGATTCCTCCAAATCAGGGATCCACCCATCTCCAGAATAAAGTAATAAACAGGTGATCTAGGGAGAACTGTTATATCTCATGCTAGGAAGGCCCAAATCAAATTTTAGAAGATGTTGCAGATAGGGAACATAATGTAGTTTTTCTGGTATAACTTTCAGACCTCAAATGTGAAACAGTGACATGTGGAAGTCTGTACAAGTTCGATATGTTGAAAAGTCCTAAAAACGGTCAAATTGGGAAACTTATCATAAATACCGCTTGGTGAATCGAATTCTTCTCTAAACTATGGGGTTGGAAAGAAGAAATATCAATCTATGTCAGTGTGAATTTACAGACATTGAGGAGCATAAAATTCAAGGATATAACATAATCAAGATCAGACAATTATGTAAAATATATTAGAGAAAACTAGGGCTTCCTATTCCGGGCACTTCCCTCCACTGATCAGTTGAGAAAGGAGGACTATAAAACTTGCCTTAGGAGGGCGCATATGTCTATGGAATACGTTTCTCGTTCTATCATGATTTTAAATTTTTTACCTAATACTGCTGCCGGAGAAAACTAGAGCATCAGATATTTTGCAGTTATGTCCACAATTGTAGGGAAATGAGTATGTTGCTCAACTTGCCTTGAGGAGGCGCATCTTTCTATCCAAGCATATCTTAAAGATACCTAAGTTGAGAAATTATGGTTTCTCTGTCAAACCCTAGGTCCACTAGAAACAATCTTCCAGAAAATATTTCAAGCAAGCATCAAGTTGAAGCAATATCATTGGTAAGTTATATCCTCTCTATTTCCATTTGAGGTTCCCATATTTATCATGATGATAAACAGTACCAAGCTTAAGGACAAGCTTGAAGGAGCCGAGGAATTCTGAGCATGGAAGTATAGAATGCTTCTCATACTTGAAGAAGCATGACTTGGAGAACTATGTCAAAGAAGAAGCCACAGATCCAGAGGGAGACAAAGCACAAGTAGGACTTTGTCAAAACCAAGAGCATTATTTCCATCTCCATTGGATCTCACCTGTATCATCCTTGAAGATTACCAAATATATGTTCGATGCAATGGCCAACTTTTACAAAGGAAAGAACATCAACAAGAAGATGATATTGAGAACGCAACTCAAGGATGTAAAGATGCAAATGTCAGAAATCATTCAATCTTACTTCACAAGAATCTCTCAGATCAAGGAGAAACTAGAATCCATTAGAGACGATGTCGAAGAAGCAGAAGCGGAGATTACAACCTTGAATGGAATCCCAAGATCATGGGATTAATTCATTCAAGGAATATGTGAAAGAAAGAAGTTGACCTCTTTCAGTAGACCATGGGAAGAATGCACACAAGAAGAAGCTCGGCTCATAACAAGAGATGAGAAGATGGGAGAAACTATAGATCACGCTCTCACAGTGCACTCCAAAAGAAGTCATAGAAAGAAGGAGGACCATCATCACAACATAAGACAAAAGGAATTCAGAAGATATCCTTCCAAACATTTGATGCTACACTTGTGATGAGAAGGTACAATACTCCGGAGATTGGCCTAGGAATAGAGGCTCCTTCAACAAGAAGTCAAACAAGAAAAGACATCATGCTCACACCGTTGAAGATGATGAACTAACTAACAAAAGATTCATAAGAAGAAAAGGAAGATTCCTCAAGTGATGAGGAATATAAATTCTACTGGTGAAGACAGGGATCATACTCTTATCCATTTCAGCATTGGTTAAGAAGGAATGCAGTTAGCGACACTTAGAACCAGTACATAGGTTACCAGAATCAGATGATGAAGTAGAAGGCTCCAGTAATTCTTGCAAGGAGATAAAGATCAAGAGGGAGTCTACCAAAAAAACAAAGATAAGTATTTGAATTGTCATTTCCTATATATCTAGTTGCTTAAATAACATTGTTTAGTTGTGTACATATCTATGTTCAAGGAAATGTAGTATGCATGATAGAATGTTAATGAACAATATACTACTAATATGCATGTGATGGGTAAGTATCCTATGGTGTTATAAAACATTCCATTGCTACTTATGTAGAATGAAACCTCTTTGCTGATATATTGGTATTAGTGCATAATCTCAATAATGTTATGTTAGAGATGGAATGAATCTAGAAAGTTTCCATGTGTATACGTGATATGGATGAAAGTTGTATTGCCTAAAATAGTTGCATGCTTATTTATTTATGCATAAAAATTTGTCATTATGAATATGTCGTATGAAATTTTTCTAACCATGCAACTGATGTATTTGAATTGTAGGAAATATCATGTACAATCACCTACAAGAAAAGGCTGATGAGACTTGTTTCAAAGAACAAGTGACGACAGTTCGGTTAGAAGATTCATTCCAATTAACATACATGAAGATGAACCTGAAGCTCCCAGGGTCAGAGACACCATGGCGAAAGAAAGAGCTTCAGAAGAATCTAAGAATCGTGATATGACCTAAAGAGAATGATAGATCCACCTCGAGAGATGAAGACCATCTTGGGCACGAGAGATAATTCAAGATGAAGAAAAGTATGACGAGACTTCCAACGAAAGTAAGAGGACTCATATACACTCTAGTTATGTGGCACTGTTGAGTGACATCATTGATGTAGATCCTTCCAACTATGCAGAACTAGCCAAGGAGAAATGGAAGAAGATTATGATCAAAGAATACCAGTTGATCATGGGGAATGATGTCTAGGATGCGGTTTCGAGACCTGAAGGAAAATCCGTAGTGTCTTCCATACAGCTCTACAAGATCAAGCATGTAGTAGATGGAAGCATCGAGGGATACAAAGAAATGTTTTTGGTTTCTCTCATAAAGAGGGAGTAGACTATGGCATGACATACTCCATTGATCAGAGACTCCAATGATGTAGAAGTGTATATCGAGAAAAGAACCACATGTTCAAAAAAGGATTTGTACAAGCTTGGAACGAACCCATGGATAAGCATATCCAGTTACATGAGGAGCTTGAAGATCACTAGAGTGATGAAGATCTTAACCTTTGCTACAAGGTTGAAGATGGAATCCTATAGAAGACGATAAGCTAACAGATGGGTACAAGAGGAAATTTTCAACAAGTTCAAGATAGAGGATCTTGGCATCTAGTGACCTGAGATGGATACAGAAGATCAGTAGCAGAGGATGCTACATGTCACTCTGGTACATAATGTTTCGATACATAGAGTACAAATGTAGAGGGAAGTTGATGCTCCACTTTAGAGGGAGAGACTGCAGAAGATCTCTGAGTTTGACATGGTACAATAGGATGGAAAGCTTCCTTATGGACTTAGTATTTACCAAGAGTAAAGTGGGTTCCGACCTTTACTTTAAGGTTGAATGAAGAAGACTAGGATATGTCGATGACCTGACAGAAGAGGACGAACGCATTGTAGATACAAAGATGAAGTGTTGAAGACGGAATAAGCACCTCATGATGATGCTTCAGTTTGGGATCAGGTGTGATCTCATGGCTTAGCAGAAAGAAAACTAGTGTTTCCCTCACTACAGCCGAGGTTTAGTACATTGCAGCATGTTCATCTTGTGGTGAAGTAGAATGGCTTCACAAACTATTGGCAGGATTGTTTGATGCCGAGATGGATGCAACTGATATTTATTGTGACAACCATAGTTGCATCAAGCTAACAGAGAACCTGGTGTTCCATAAAGTTCAGGATATGGTGCAAAGAGGAGACGTGAAGCTCCAGTATGTTCGTACAGAGGAACAGGTTGCTGATGGTAGACTAAGCCTCTATCTCGTGTAAAGTTTGAACACTTTCAAGACAAGCTTGGTGTAAAGACCTCCTTGGAAAGAGGGAGTGATGATAAGATTATTATGATGAGCCCTAGTGGTATGCTCACTGTATAGATACCCTAGTCGTATCTTCATGGGTAGATCCCAATATGGTTGGTGACATCATCGAGGGTGGATTTCAGTATGATTGGTCGTATCACTAAGGGTAGATCCCAACATGGTTGGTGGTATCCTCGGAAGTAAAATACCATGAAGATTGGTCGTATCTTCAAATAGGAAGATCCCAACGAGATGTGGTTTTGCGGACAAGAACACTCTTGTTGAGAGTGGTCCTAGATCTTACCAGCTGAGGATGGTCCTGCAACCAATAGTACTCTCTTATGGAGAGTGGTCCTGCATTCATTTACAAGATGGTCTTGTGGACAAGAACACTCTCTTGTTGAGAGTGATCCTAGCTCTTATCGGCTGAGGATGGTCCTGCAGACGATAGTACTCTCTTATGGAGAGTGGTGATGCATTCATTTGCAGGATGGTCTTGCAAACAAGAACACTCTCTTGTTGAGAGTGGTCTTATCTCTTACCAGCTGAGGATGGTCCTGCAGACGATAGGACTCTCTTATGGAGAGTGGTCCTGCATTCATTTGCGGGATGGTCCTGCAGACAAGAACACTCTCTTGGTTGAGAGTGGTCCTAGCACTTACCAGCTAAGGATGGTCCTACGGACGATAGTACTCTCATATGTTGGGTGGTCTTGCATTCAGGTGCGGATGAGATCTGCATTTAGTTGTAGACGACAGTATCCTCTTTGATGATGGTCTTATGGACAAGATCACTCTCTTGGTTGAGAGTGGTCCTAACACTTATCGGTTAAGGGTGGTCCTGCGGACGATAGTACCCTCATATGTTGAGTGGTATGGAATTTAGCTACAGACGAGATTTGCATTCAATTGCAGATGACAGTATCCTCTTTGAGGACGTTCCTGCGGACAAGAACACTCTCTTGTTGAGAGTGATCCTAGCACTTACTAGTTGAGAATGGTCCTGCAGACGATAGTACTCTCTTATGGGGAGTGGTCCTGCAGACGATAGTACTCTCTTATGGGGAGTGGTCCTGCATTCCCTTGTAGACAAGTTCCTGCATTCAGTTGAAAATTATGATGTTCCAACATTTAATTATGTTGTGGGTGATTTAGCTCAGTATTTGTATATTGATAGTGCGGGTGATGCTCGAGATGATGCCAGAGATGATGATGATCAAGATGATGCCAAAGATGATGATGCCAGAGTTGATGATGATCGAGATGATGCCAGAGATGATGATGCTCGAGATGATGCCAGAGATGATGATGATCGAGATTATTCCAAAGATGATGATGCTCAAGATTATGGAAGAGATTATGATCGAGATGATACTTGATATCAATGATGATGACGTTCCATGGATGATGATGATGTTGATATAGTTGTGAAAACTTCTTATGACATATAGATTCACCTATCAGTTGTACAGATGTATTGTTGTAGAATACCTTCCTTGTTAAGAGCGAGTGTTAAAGAAATGTAACTATGGAAGATATTCTATTATTATTGTTATTACCCATTTCGTAGAAGTTGTTCCTCTGATTAGGGATGACATTGATGTATTTGGTCATGTGAAGTATTGAGGTAAAACCTCCGTTGTAAGTCGGTTCAGTAATACCCACAAAAGTATTATTAAAATGTATTTTTGAGTCTCTCAAGGCATGTCGGCCTTGGAAGCAAGGAGAAGTCAGCCCAATTGGTTTATTAGGCCTCTCAGCTGATCAATATAAATAGAGAGGCATCTCCCACATTTGGACACACTCAGAGCTAAGCAATTGCGCTAGAGAGGAGCAATCCATCTGGGAGAGAGGAAGCAGTCCAGTATTATTCGTGGGGTCTTATAAGTCTTATTCTTTGGGTCTTACACTGTACTTGGTTGAATTCTATATTGAGGAAGTTTCGTTCGGTTTTCTTCCCAATGAGGGTTTCACAGGATAAATCTCTGTGTTCTTTTGTGTGGTTGTGCTTGTCTTTCTTTCAGTGATCCTTTTGTATATGGTTATATTGTTATGATGCTAAATGATTTAGATCTTGTATAACCATTGAAAACTTAACACATACAACAATATTATTCATTGTATTAATTGTTGGTTGAAGTAATTCAATTAACAGTTGTTGAATGGTGTGCATAGAAAGCTACAACAGTCTCATCCACCTATGGGGTCTTTGGTTAATTAATTGGCATGTTCTTGGTGAATGGTTTAATTGTGGCTTACAAACCCAAATCCTATTCCTCCAACAACCAATTTTATTGATGGTTGAGATTGCCAAGATAACCTACAATCATTGCCCACATTCTCCTTTAACTAAAACTTGGGGTATACCTTGTTAAATATGGGAAATTCATCCACAAACCATTTCCCTTAACCCTGGGAGCATTAATTATCATGCATAGGCATTGAAATATCTTCCAATTGTCAATTGTTGAGTCTTTGGTGTATGGTTTATTGGGAATCTCATTTTCCCAAATCGTTGCTTCGAAAAGCCTAAGATTATTGTTAATTCCTACAACCATCTAAAAAATTATGTTTCTAAGTGCACACAAGTGCATTCTAACAATTCCATATGAACAGAAATGGGTTATTATGAACAGAAATGGGTTATTAGACAAGCGTTGGTTAGCACTTTAGCTAGCAATGTGTGTGTGTGGGTACACCCTATTAGCCAACAAAAATTTAAGTGTTGTGACTAACTGCACGCTATTGTGTTATATAGTGATGCCATGGCTCAAACAAAAAAAACATCTCCCTTTCTATTTATAACAAAGTATGTATTGCTAGTTCTGTGAATGGACATATAATTTTTTGCATGTAATAAATAGAGTTGGAATCCAATGAGTGTAATTACAGTACCACACTAGGTTTGAGGATAGGATCCAACGGTGGGGCCTTATGGATTACCCAATGGAGACCCAAGTACCAACCATGCCGAGGACTAAATATCCTTCATATCCTTGTTTCCTTCATGGTGGCAATTCTACTTGCCACTAGGCAGGCCGTTCTCCTATTCTAACATAAAGGTTGGGGCCGACACCTGGTTTTCATCTCATTTGTCAGATAAAGCGGTTGCCTAAGTGAAGCATTGTCCGATGGCTAGGATTTCCATGGTTCTTAAAAAATGAGTACCATGCTTCTTAATTGTAGGCTTTGTGAATAAACAAAGTTTTCATTCGTGAGAGATGATAATTGGGTGAGTTGGATTGAATAAGCAGACTTCTAGATTTTTGCTTGGTTGAGCAAACTCATAGTGCATTTTTGCATTTAGTAATACAACATAGTATGTTGTTTATTTTAGCTTGGCAATGTTTGAGTGTTGTCCCTAAACTTTTCCCATAAATACAGACTCAACATTGAGTTGGCATTAGGTTGGTCAACACAAGCAAAGTAACCAAGCAATCGACAAATATGAAGACAAAGTTCTCAAAACCATTTTTGTATGCTTATTGGTAATATAAAAAAATTCACTCAAAATTGTGTCGAGAACAAAGAACATAATTCATTTTCATATCGATTAGTGTTTGTGAGACATGTAGGTTATAAATATTGTGTTTACAGATCATAATGTATCAAAGTAATTGAATATGTGGCCTTGAAGAAGTCGTGACACTTTGAGGAGAAAAAAGAGTGGGCATCAAACCATTCTAACTTGCCTGTAGAAGCTTGAAAGAAAGAAACGAAAGGAACATTTATGCAACCCAAAACTGCGCCAACACATGGGGGAGCAAGGAAACAAGCTGACAAGCGCAAACTAGGGATTGCCCTAAATATGAAAAAACATGACTAGAATATTAGCAATATGTCCTCAACTAAATCAACAACCATAGAGCTTCGACATCAAGAGGACACACGGATGGAGTAGCATCAATATCAAAAGATTCTACCAAAAGTAAAATGGATGATAAGTTGGCCACTACTTGCCCGTTGTTATGAAGATGAATCTAAAAGCATTGCAAATTGTTTAAAGAACTGTAAAGGGAGTAAGGACACTTAGGAATGAGGCTAGCACTTTGAATTGAATTCTTCCTATATTTAAAAGTGTTAAAGCCATTATAGAGTGTTGTAAAGAACATAGCATGCCACATATCCAACTTGAAGCTTTTGGGGACCAAAAACCTGTGAATAAGGTGTGATTTGAAATAGATCCAAATTAAACTCTTCAACCAGACTTTGTAATTAAATTTTTGAAATGTTTGCAATTAGTAATCAACTTGAAAACAAATGTTAAAAGACCTCAAGGTGAAACAAATCACCTTGATGGCATTTTAGGGCAGTGCTATTAAAGATAATGCTTGCTTGATGTAGGGGACCAATCACAAGTAAGGGAGAAATGAAGCTTAGGAAGAAAAACAAGAGCAAAAGAAGAGAGCTCAAAGACAGAGAAAAGACGGCTGGGAAGAAGAACACAAGCAGAATAAGAGAGATCAAAGACATAATCTGCTGGTAGGTAGGTAAAAGTGCATAGCTCGCCCTTGTAATAGACCAAAACCAAAACCATCAACAATACACTGCTAGTAGGTAAGAGTGCATAGCTCCCCCTTGTAACAATATCTTGAGAAATAATCAAATCCCAATGAATTTTGATTTTCCCATTTGTTTTTTCAAAGTTTACAAAAAAAAAAATGTATTTGTGGTGTAAAAACCTTTAACAAAACATTGCTAGTAAGTAAGAGTGCATAGCTCCTCCTTGTAAGAATCTCTAGAGAAATAATCAAATCCCAATGAATTTTGATTTTCCCATTTGTTTTTTCAAAGTTAAAAAAAAATGTGTTGTGGTGTGAATTCATTGGTGTGGGCATGATATATTGTTAGTTGCTTCAGTGCTAGAATAATGTGTATATCCATTAATTTAAAAACACATAATGTTATAAAAGCAATATTACTAGTTAGATTGATGATTTATTGTTAGTTGCTTCAGTGCTAGAATAATGTGTATATCCATTAATTTAAAAACACATAATGTTATAAAAGCAATATTACTAGTTAGATTGATTGTTTGTCGAATTAATTCAATTAATGGTT
>LPNX010613699.1:28351-69062 GCA_001517045.1 Pseudotsuga menziesii
CTAAAGATAAAGGGAATGGAGATGCATCCTGGGGCATACATCCAAATTTATTGTCAAAGAGGACATGGATCTCCACATCAAGAACCGATCCTAACTAATAAAATTTTAAAATTTAAATATATTGAAAACAGAGATGATGCGTATTCATTTAACAATGAAATTTGAAATAATCATAAATTTGACATAAATAATGACATCATTTACAACTTTCCTGTAACATTATGAATTTTGAATTTTTATTCTCAACACAAAGCTGAGTTTGGATGGGATGTAAAGAGGTTTATATAAAGTGGAATTAGAATTTGGGGATTTAAGGATAGACGCTTTAAAATAATTTGTTTTTCTAAGTTTTTTAAAGTTTACTTCTGGACGCTCCTGAAATGTGGTTTTTTAGTTCCCAACTTCCCACCCACGTTCCCTAGCGTCATCAATGTACCCAGAACAACAGGGATCGTTCCAGAGGGAACCCCACACTCTAGTGTACTGCATGATGTATCACAAACAAGTTACAACCATGCGAACTCAAACACAGAACAGGAAACAACAAAAGATCCCTTGGTTTAAACTTATTTTTCTAATACATTCCTTTACTCTACCTTATTTACTTCAGCTGTCTTCTTGACCTAGACACAGGCAAGCCTACAAACACTTCCAATGTCTCAAGCTAGCAACCACACGACACCAAAGACAAGAAATATCTAAATGATCCAATTCAGAATAATATTGATATTTTAAGTTTAAGGGTCAGTCTTCCAATTTCAATCTGTGATTTTCGAAGAAGAAACATGATTTTTTTTACTATTAGGTTCACTAAGGCCATATAGTGATATTATCCCTACTTTCACATCACATTTATGGATTTCAGAGATTCCCAGACATGAATGCACAGAGTATCAAATCTGAACTAGTTGTAAATTAGTAGCCAGGCTAGTTGTAGTAGACTTCCATTATTCTACTGCTAGACCAGGACCCAACTGAAATAAACTGACAGGCATTTTCAAAAAATGATGCTGCTGAAGGAAGGAGGTAGAGCAAATTGGAATTTGGTAAAGCATTAACCTCAGTATTTCTTACCTATCATCATCTTGGCATGCACGTAAATCATAAAACGCCTATTTTCTTGAGCTCTCTTGTAGTCAGAATCCTCCTCCGGTTCCTCCTTGGGTATATACTCACCATTTTTCTTGACCTCTCTGTTTGCCAAACAGAAAAAGGTCAGATAATCCTTTGGGTTTGCATCGTAGATTTGTTTGGCACGCAGAGCCTGTACAATATCTGCATACATCATCTCCATTGTCCTCCTCTGCCAATCCAGGATTGCCTGCACAGAGGCACTCTCTGGCAGTCCTTCTGGCCACATTGGAACAACAATATAGACTCTGAATGGCTCTCCTGCTTCAATCTTGCTAACTATTTTTAAAGACAACTCCTTGGGAATAAGGTGAAGTGCTCCAATATCTTCCACCTTGATATCATCTGGCTTCCATCCATAAGAGCTTCCCAAAAAGTACTGATTCTCTATATAGATGAAGTCCTTTGCGCGACGGATGGCATTGATATAAGCATCCTGGATACTCCTATCTATGATGTTATCCTTTCCACTAACCAACCCTGACCTAGCTGCATCCTCTGGTGTTTCAGGAAACCCAAATGCAGCTCCTCCATCGATCGATCTAAAGACTTGAACATTCCAAGTCTCTCGGTCATCCTCATATGTCACAGGCGAAGGAGGAATGATCTCACTAAACTGTCTCAGAGGCAAGAGCAAGTCCTTATGACCTTGCTTCCTCCACCTCTGCTCAAAGTTATAAAGCACATCCCAAGCAACAGAACCTTCCAGCTTGGAATGAATATCATGCCAGGGCTCTCTGGGCCCTCCTTTATCAATTGCCCCACCAGGGAAATTGGGCTGATGGAAATCAGCATGATGAACAGAATCCAAAGTCCTAAACAGAGAATGGAATTGAGTATCATACCTTCCATCACATAGATCGATCCCTCCAACAAAGCTCACAATCCTCCTCTGCTCCGAATCACCTGGAAGAGGACTGTCAACGACAACGATCTTCTGATGGTGTGTAAACATCGTCGAGATCTGCAAGTCCTGCACGAAGCTCTGCCCATTATCGGGATTCCTCGGGCACAGGACACAATTCACATCTGATCCGTCGAAGAAATGTGAGGTCTCCTCATCATGGGTGGCCATCAATCCATCCCTCTTCAATAGCCCAACAGAGGTCCTATCATCCCAAACAAGCATAAGCACCCTGACCCCTTCACTAGCCTTCCTCTTCAGAAGCTGACCTAGGGTCTCATCACCTCCAGCCTTCGGCCTATTGGAGTCCCTTATCAAGGTGATCTCTGTGTAAACAGACCATCCAGTAATGTAAATCAGATGCTGAGCATTGCTAATTGCATCAAATATATCCTCCCAGCATCTATGAGGCTGGTACAGCTGCCCTCCAGCCAAAGGGATCTTGGGCATAAACTTATCGGGCACATGGGCATCTTGATACAGAGTGACCTTACACCCCTTCCTATGAGGAAAAAAAGTATATGGGACCCCAGGGAACTTACGAGACTTGATACCTCTGGCCCAGTTTGGATCATGGCTAACATCAAAATACTGCAATTTCACACGAATCCTTGCCCCTCCCCCGATAGGCTCCTGTTTTTCATTAAGAAGCTCAAGCCACTGCTCGAACTCATGGCCATCCAGGAGATCCTTTACAGGCACATAGGCTCTTCCAACCACCGTTGCGCCAACTGGGTTATCATCTTTAACACTAAAAACCACATTGCCAACTTGATGAGCACAGTAAATGTGAAAGGACTCATACCATCTTGGGTTCTTGGGTTCGTTGTGAATGATCCGAGTTCGACCCACAAGGGCTCTCTCCAGATCGATGGTTGCATACAGTCTGTTAGATCCTTTCCCAACACCCACGGTCTCTTCAATACCCTGAATGAACTGCATTCACAGACAAACAATAATCAAACAAATAAAAACAGAAGACGAATGGCATTGGATTCGATCGATCTGGAGCTTAGAACTCAAATTGCACCATTATTTTTACCTTTCTGAAGAACTTGGGAGCTCCTCCCGTTGCTCGACCGGGATCACTCAGCGAATCAGCCTCGTAGACGGTCGCATGAAGGTTCCCATGAATCAGTAGCTGAGCCATTGCTGATCACAACCGATTACAGCAATTTCTGGGCCGATCTAACCTGAATTTTTGCAAGGATGGATGGATCTGATCGATCGGCGAGCACCCTGGACTTCTGGACTTCAAATGTGCCGTGACCAGTTTTTCACAACTATTCCCGAGTTGCCATTGCGTCTTTGGATGTCAACCGTTCACCGCAGATCTCAATATATATATAGCTTGCCCTCTGCGCTTTGTGCTTAGTACGATATACGAATCTGTATATACACCGTGTGGTTCCCGCGTACGAGGGGTTAAGACGGCTTTAATGCGGATAAGGTTAGTCAAAGGGGTTGCCTAGTACCCTATGGTCCCATGGGGCCAATGAAAGAAAAAATAGCCCCGTTATGCATTTGAAATTGTTATGCATTTGAAATTGGAGTGGATAAACTTTTGACCCAAAAAAAAAAAAAATTTAAGAGTCTGGCTGAAATTTGGTAACACAATTTGTTACTAAAAATGTGAATTGTATTGTTGAAATTACAATTTTGATTGCAAAAATGAAAGTGGTCAATTCTTTTTTAGGCACCTTAACTATATAATTTTAACTATTGAAAATTGTCATTTCAACAATTTCCACCGGATTTTGGTCAGAAAATACTCAAGATTTCAGGTGCAAATTGTCTAAAGTTTAACTTACTCTTTTGAAATTAATCTCAACACACTACAAAAATAGAAAATATTGAAATAGAACAAATCCACCTACTAACTAATACATTTTAAAAAAATGGATAAGTGTTTATGTTCAATCACCTTCAATGAGTTCTTAAATATGTTTTTGTTATGGCTTCACTAACCATTTCTCTTTATAGTTTTGTGGGATAATGGATGCTCGAATCATCTTTATTTTAATGAAAATTTGACAAAACTCAGTGTCACATTGGTTTGAGATCTTTCAGTGAATGAACATGATCTTATCTTAATTAATTTATGACCTTAAAATCAAGATCTAGGAAAAAAAAAAGTGAAACTAGTGAATTTTATCTATAATATTTATCAAATTCCAATAACTCAACAAAATAAGACTTTTTGAGTACTCTTTATAACAACCCAAATGATTGTTGGAAGCTCTTACGAAAAGACAAAAGCAATCAAGGTTGGAAATCAAGCTCAATATGGAACCAGGTTTGGAAATCAAAAACTCACTTGGATCTATGAAGAGAGTTAAGAGAGTGGTGGCATTAATGTATAAAAACTCTGAAAGGTAATGATTTAAGGCTTAGTACAATAGAAGAAGAAATTATATCAAAATCAAGGTACAAGTCTATAATGAAAGGAAATTGGGAGAAACAATGATGGTGAAAATATGTATGGAAACTTAAATGTCCATTAAAACCCAAGTTTTTCTTATGGTTAGCATTATCAAATAACGTAGTGACATGAGATAATATTGAGAAGATGGCATGGTATGGTCCTAGATAGTGTATTTTATGTAAAAGGGAAGATGAATCTATATATTCATTTGTTTTTGGGGATGTATTGTCCTATAATAAATAAATTTGGGGATAGATTAAGAAATTAAGATGGAAAATGCAAGTGGGAAGGGAATTATGTATGACTATGCTTTGAAAGGTCATATAAGGATAAAACACTAGGCAACCATAAATATCTACCTTGTACTTTGACATGGGAAATATGGTTGGCAAGAAATAAAATGAAATTTTAAGGTAAGGAAGTATTGTTGAATACAAGTCCATCATTAGGTTAGTTATGCATATGGAGGCATTTAAAAACCATCGAAGAAGAAGGATCCAAAGATTGATAGATCAAAGGCAAGGGGCTACTTTGATGGAGCTTACCCAGACATACTTGGTACATGCAAATCAAGAGGTATTATATATATTAAGGAAAACCATGTTGTTTCTAAATGTAATAAAATTATATGGATATGAATTTATGTTGGAGTTTTAAAATGATCCAACATTTTGAGTGGACACTTCACTCGTCATCAAGGGGTCTAGTTGAAGCCTATGAGAAATAAAAAAGAGTGAGCTTGTGGAGTAAATAAATAGATTCAAAAGGAATTAACCATTAGGAAATTTAATAAAAAATTGTCAAATAATCAACAGATCGGATTGGGATGTGATCAAAGAATAAATGAACAAATTATATAAAGGGTTAATAATTAACCAACCTAAAAATAGTAATAGTTTTAGAATGAATAAATCTGTATTTTAAGAAAATAAGAATAAGAATAAGAACAAAAAATCAAGAATGCATTCCCTATCTCTTCTCTTCGAAGTCCAATTTTACTCCCTTACATTCATATATTCATTGACCAAATCTCGAAGATCTTAGCTAAAACAAATTTCAAAACTTACATCAAACCCTAGATTCCTTGCTCTTGTGGAAAATCCTATATTGGCCAAACTGGTAGATCTATCCAAACTTGTCTCAAAGAACATATTGTCAATACTTTATGCTAAAGGATATATAAGGGAATGTTTCTCCCAATACTTGGTAGTCCTCCAAAGACTCTTTATGAAACTACATTATTTTCTAAAACAAAACGTTGTTCATTTATTCTATCACCATCATCCCAATGCTATTGATTGTTCACCTATCTCTTCCTAGTATGTCATCTTCCGGGGACTTCTTTGTCATCCATTATCTCTTAACCAATAGGATTCGTTATCATTATGTATGGAGGTTGAAGAGGGACTTTCTATGGAACCTATGCAAGTTCTCAAGAGTAAAGGAAACAATGGCATTCCCAATGGGGTTGAGTGCAAGAGGCATGCATTATGGTCCATCTAGAAGAATGGAAAAGCTAGAGGGTAAGAAGGAAAAATATGTTGGATCGCCCTACTCATAACCACATGCATCATTGGGATGCCTATTGAAGCATAAACTACAAAATGGCCTTAGATCAACACATTCTTGTTCTTTTTGGGAAAAAATAATTAGGTGTGGTTGGAAACCATGTCTAAACCCATATAGTTGTCTAAATTGCATGGAGGGTAGTATCGCCTACAAGGACCTTATGCATTGTTCATTTGGGATTGAGCTTTGTTTTTTTCATCATAGTCCTCATACTAATGGTCCCAACTTTGAGACATTTGATCATCTTTGGACCTAACATCTATGTCAACTTCTCCCTTATTTATTCTAGACACTTGTGCATAATCTTGAATATTTATTATTTCTTTTTCTTTTCAACTTTTCACAACTTTGCATGTTTGACATCCTTCATTTGTTTTTCAAAATGGTGTTATGGATCGTATATCCTAACAAATTCTTTGTGAATATACCTTGTTAACTTTTGGCATCAACGTTAAGCCAACAATGAGTCTATGTTAGCGTTGTTAATCTCGAGAATTAAATGTTATTAAATCATTATTATGCTTGATAGAGTGATTAAATTATTAGAGGATAACTCATCAAAACTAAACATAATGAAAACATGCCTACACAACTCTTGCATTTAATAGGTTGATGATGGGATTACTGCAGTTTTTCTCAATTAAGTAGAGAAAGAGATAACTTTAAATACAATAGAAAAAGATATACAATACCCAAACAATATATAGGAACAAAAATATTGTATTTATCTAAACATTGAAGCTCCCTCTCTATATATCACCAGAACTCAGTACTTCCAAAGATTAATATATTACATTGTTTGTTTGGTTAGCATAGAAATATTCAACATTGGCTCTTATGAAAATGGGATGATGATGTGCGTGGAGATATCAATCTATGATTGTTATTGTCACAAGTTATTTTCTTTTAAAAAAATGTTAGTGAATGTTATGAGGAATCAACACCTACTAACTCATCTAATTTATATTATTTCTAGTATTTTGGGGAAAGTCCCTTGCTCAAAGATTTATCTTGATGTGGGTATTCCAATAGTTCTTGATTTGGTTATCCATCTGCAATATGAGACCACCTATGCAGTTTCAAATAATTAATATTATTTTGTTCCATATTTGAAGCGTCATCTTAGAATCTCATGATTGGCAATTGAAGGAATATGAAACATCTTTACCTATGATGGGTCCAAGTTTCATATAAATGTCAATGTTGATGAGTAAGGCAATTAATTGAAGGAATAGAGGCAATGAAATTACATAACTTGCTACAAAGGAAGGAATGGAGTTTGATGAGTTTTTGCTAAATCTTGGTGCTAATCAAAACAAAACCATCTTTATAAAAAGAAACCCCGCATGAAAGTAGATGACATACAGGAATCCATAGATTCTACAACTTTGCTATATTTCCAACCTAAGAGGAACCATGCCTCAAGCAAAGGGATTTAATGAGAGTAATAAGTATAATTGTTGTTAAGTATAGTTATGGTATCATTCAAAATGTTGCAACTAAGGGAGTGTCCCAAAGCTTGGGAATCATGTTGGAGAAATTTTTAGTTGGGAAATCTTTATAGTTTCTAAAATGAAGTATGTAGAAGGTGGCTTATGAAAGAAGATATTTTTTGGTAAATCCAACCATTAAAGCTCCTTGTATATGGCACTTGCACAAGATCCTTGCAAAAAGGAGGAAGGTTTGATAAGTGGTGGAGATAAGGCAAAGGATGCAAATCCAATGATGTTTGGTGAGTTATTAAATGAAGTCGTCACTCCAAGTGTTTTTGTATTTTGATTTTAAATATGGACAAGGTTCTCACACTCACAATGCGCATAGAAAATGTGATAATGTATGTTCAAATCTACATAGTAATATTGTTGAAGAAAGGAGTATAAAATTGAGTTGTAATTGTATAGTTGTGAAGTAGATATGTGTGTTAACCCTTCTAGAGGAAGAGTGTGAAGTGACACATTGTAAAGGCTTATGTTTTTTTTTCTCTAGGGAAAAAATGTATTTTATTCAAGGAGAATGTAAATACAATCATTAAATGCATCTTCACTTCCAAAGCTATGCCTGCTGTTGGAAACCTTAGAGTGAACTTTTCATCTATCTCAGTCAACTCTCCTATCACTCCTACATTGGTTGAACTTCAAGTGTCTCACAAATAAACACTAGTAAGATTCAATACGACAACACACCAAAAGGTCCTTACCATTAGTTGCATTAACATCATTTATTGCAATAGATTGACATATTACATAGAAACCAAAGTCTTAAAATTCTTATATTGAGAACTAATTATAACTTAGTCCTCGCTCAGCTTCAAATTCAATTAGGAGAATCTAATTTTTTAGAAGTAGTGTACCTTCTTTGGTGAGTTTGTTTATAGTTTTTAGTTCTCTGAAAATATGACTAAACTCAATATGAATCAATAATCTAGTGATATCATGTAGTTGATTAGTCATCGGTCTCAAAATAATATTATGAAGTTGTATTGCACCACTTAAACAATTTAATCCCCATATTAGAATCTTTGAAGACTTGTTGAGTCTCATAACCCTGCTGAATTTTGAATTTCAAACCAATAAACAGTGCCATAAACTCACTGTTGATGTTGGTTTCCATTCCAACATTCACTTTGAGTTGATAAATTTGTGATCATACACATGCAAAGTAAATCCACAACCACAAATTGTTTCCTGACATGTACCATTAAAAAAGCACCAAGGCATGGATCTATCAAACATGAGCTCACCTATAATCCTTGGTGGTTTATGAGTTGTTTCCTTCTTATAGAAAGTGAGTAAGCCAAGGAATTGAGCATGTGTTTTAAATCTGAGAACATATTTTCCCTCAAATAAAACTAAGTTACAGGCCAGCCAGATTCCACACAGAACAAAATAGGGGATAACTCTATTAGATTTCAGCGCTTTATTGGTGAACCAAACATAAAAATATTCATCAATATTACCCTTGTCCAAAATATTTGTGAATCCCAAGTTACCTTTAAGCTCCTTCCAAATTTGTTGAGACTACAAGCATGTGAGAAAAAATGATGTGTCATTTCATCATTGTTCCAATAAAGAAGACAAATACATGGACCCTCCTTTGACCTTTTCCACAACATTTCCCAAGTAAATACTTTGTTGTTCAGTCAAATACACATGAATAAATTTCATTTAGGTAGTGCTTAATTCACTATCTAGAGTTGCTTCAACACTATAATTCATCATGTATCCCTGGCCCATAAAGAGCTTCATAACCTAGTTTGGTATTATATAATTGCCACCGACCACATTTTGCCCCTATATGAGTTCATCCTATAATGGTATAAGTCGAATGTGAGACCTTTGAAGTATGGTTGTGAATTCATTCCATTAAATAATCCAATCTTTAGTCATATTTAATTCTTCAACATTTAACTAACCTTGGGACTATATCATAGTCAAGGCTGAATTAGACATGGTCCTAAGAGTACTTTATGGTAAAGGATTATGTTATAAATGATATTCCATATAGATATTTATACAATTGATTAGTACATTTATCAAATCTCTATGTATCATTATCTAGAGCAAATCTTAATGGTGATGTTCGGAGCTACACAGTTCTTTGTCAGTTTTCTTTGTCTATATCAATTCAACTTTTTTAAAATTCATATAAAAATAGATACCATTAGGCTTCTACAATGTTTTATATCCTTAATTCTTGATTTTATGATGATATACTCTCTTTGTTTTCAAAATCCATAGGACCATCATTACTTAAAGATTCATGGCAAGAGGTCATCATCAAGGTAGTAAAGCAATTATATGTATAATTGCAATATCTTTAGTGTTCTTATTAAGAACATAAATGTGAAAATCTCCCTTAAATAAATTTGGCATTTCCATTAACTCATTTAGGTGGTATGCTAGTATTTATCACTTTCATCTTGTTATCGCATATATCACTTCCATCTTATTTTTCCACTTTTGTTATTTTTATTTCATGTTTTTTTCTTTCTTTTTCTGCAAGGAACAACCTCACAGAAAACCCTTCAGTTACTTCCCCATGATTCATGATGGTAAACAAGGTAAATCATCATCCCTTATTACATACCCTAACCCTAAGGGGATCAAGAGAGTTGAACCTTTGACCCCCCCAACTTTTGGGGAAGACATCTCACATATTTCTCATGACCACTTGAGCTAACCCCCAAGGCTATTTTTATTTTATATTGTTATGTATCCTTATTATTCTTTATCAATCTATTTCATTATGCTTTACCTTAATTTTTTATCATTAACATGTATCCCTATCTTATTTTATCTTTTGCTTTTCCAAGGTATCAAAATCTAACACGACTCAATTATCAATTGGTAGTCAGGAAAACCATCAATGGTTTCTATTCACAAATGTGGTGCCTCATCACCATTATTAAAGGAAAACCATGCCACCTAAAATGGATTTCTAGTGGTTTGAAATGGGGGTAAATTCCACTCTTGCTAGATGCCTCCAGGTATGGGATTGCTAAACTTTTTCATTACATACGAAAATATGAGCTCTTAGCCAATCAGAAGCAGTTTTAGGCATTACTCTAGAACCAAAGAGAGGTTTCAACCCCCTATAGTATCCTTTGTGCTCCATCATTGCTTAGGCTAAGAAAAGGGCATGGGGTATCAAGTTTCCACCTTAAGTTAGCTCCACACATGAAGCTAGGATATTATACTTGGTTGTAGTTTTACCTTGTGCCTAAGAGGTATTTTCTATTTTATTTCTATACAATCATTTTCTTTTATTATCTCTACATTTCAGTTTTTTTCTTCTTATTATTTTATTTTATTATAAATTTTAAAATAAAAATAAAAATATTTTCTCCAAAACTATTGTGATTTTTTGCTTTTATATTCTTAATCGTTGATATAATTTATTTATTATTTAATTATATTCCAATTCGATTGATTATTTGACTAAATTCCTTTAATTTATTAATTTTCCTAACAACTAATTGCTTTTGAATATATTTATATACTCCACAAGCTTACTATTTTATTTCTATCATAGACTTCAATTGGATCCCCTAATGATGGGTGGAATATCCACTAGGAACATTGGGTCATTTTAAAACTCCAACACAATCCATATCCATACAATTGTATTAATATTAATTATGCCTAATTGTTATAGAATTATTAGGTCCACTATTGCCTAAAAAATTCCTTTAGCCCTTTGAGCTATCCAAAACACTCAAGTTTATTATAAAAGACCAAATATTGGGTGGAAATTGTGAGTTTCCCTTTAGTAACTCGTGGGGTCGAACATGTTTTCTTTAAGCAACACATGGGGGCATTGCCAAAATTGAAAAAAATATAAAAATGAACATTAATTGTGTACTCATAGGTGGGTTTTCCATACACCGTACACCTAGACAGAATTTGGAGAAGTATCAACTATCTTAATCGTTTTATCCAAGTATAAATTGAGAAATTATTGTTGGGAAGGGGCACCATATCATCATTCTACCCTTACATTGGAGGAATCATGCAACAAGTTCTTAGGGATTTTTACATCCCCGTACTGATCACAAACCTCCTAATTTTTTTTTCTTATCTCTTCCAGGATTCTAAATCCTTGAAATGTCCTTTCCCTTCCAGTTGGAGAAGTAGCAAAGAATCAGTAGTTTGTTAATGGTCCAAGTTGGAGGAACCTAGGGCTTGGTGAAGGAAGTACCACAAAAAAAGACTCAGGTATATCATTTCTGTTTGTTGTTATCTCTCTTATAGTACATATAAGATATAGGTATCTCATTTGTATTTCTTCCATTTTAGTACAAGGTAGTTAGTAAGTTGTTTGTTTCAACTATTTTTGTTACTTATCCCCTATAAACCGAAAACATCTCCAACCCTTTTATATTTTTCCTCAATATATAGCATGCTAACACATATTTTCAGCGTAGCACTCGTGGTTACATCGGTATTCATGTGTTTATATCCTAATAGTCATGGGACCCTGCTACTTCCCCTTGAAAAAGGCACAGGTACATGTAGGTTGTCTATTAGTAACCTACGAAGGTCTTCCCAAAAAGGAAATCTTATTGCTTGAGAGGTTTTTCTATGAATTTTCTTAGTCTCCCTAATGTGGGGAAGGGTTCTTGGATGCATGCTTGGCTTATATAAAATTCAATTTCCTTTCTTTCCATGCATTTCCATTGAATTGAAAAGAAAAATAAGTTGGCATTCTTAAATTGTTAGGTGCATTGTTGCATTGTCCCGAGAATTTTCATTCTTAGTGTTAGCATTTTTTGTCTCTACATCCCTCAGTTAGAAAAAGAAAAAGATAGTCGCATCATGCAGGCATCTAGGACATTGATCTCTTTATTCTTGTATCATTTACAAAATTGGTTGGAATACTCTTTTTTCAATGAAAGATAGTTTGTATAGTTTGCATTTTTGAATTGTGAATATCTTTATTGGTGCAGTATTCTAATTTGAGTCAAAAAATCATCAAGTATTTTATCCACTTCCTTGTCTTGAGTAATCAGCAACCTTGTAAAAGGAATGGTAATTAAAATGAACCAAACTTGCTTTTCCTTGATAAAAACCCTACAATAGTTTAGGTTATGAGGCCTTGTTTGTAGGATTGCAAAGTAAATTCTCCAAGGCCACATTAAAAATACTAAGACTTGATTAGTTGAGTTAAAAATCCATTAGTATAAAGTGACACTTGTTGAGAAAGTGTTCCTCACACATGCATCAAGCACAAGATCAAGCTAAGTAAATGATTGAGATTATCCCCTCGTTGCTTACATCGTGGACTATATGTGTATATGAGACTTAGTTGAAGTGGAAAATCCACAAGGTGGCACCATTTTCCTCTAGAGTTTTTAGATTAGGACTTAGACATATATTCCATTCCGATACATAGGCACCTAACCCATGAATATTTCTCTTGATTGTCAACTACAAAGTGGCGACCATGTCTGCCATACCTAAGTTTTCCACCCTTGCTATTACAAATGGGAAGTGTTTGTGGTACCTAATACATATGCATAAGGTTCACCTCAACACCCTTAGAGGGTTCCCATATTCACAAGGGTACTTGCACCTTGGGTGATTGTTGAGATATGGTTATTGTAACTATCTCTCATTCCTTCGCTGGTTGGAGTTGGGTACTGATCACCTTAAGTAATCTTTCAGAATGTACTTTTTATCTACGCTTCTCTAACTCTGTATTTGGGGCCTCAAAACCTTATGAATTGTATTTTGAATAGTTTGTTAACTATTGAAATACATTAGGATATTTTGTAGTGGAGTTCTTGTTTGAGGTAGCATGCCTAAGTTATGCATGTTTGAGTTGATCAATTCAAAGTGGTTGACCAACCAATCCATCATTCTCAAAGGACCAAAGGTGTTTCCTTGGAAATAACAAAACCACCTCCTATAGGGTGGAGACTCAATCCCAACACACCTACTTGTGTTTCAAAAGGAGATAATCAAGAAATTGTAAATAATACTGAAAGAGAAGTTCATCCCAAAGAAGGCCAAGTCCTTGAAGGGAAAAATAATCAAGGGGATATGTCATGACTTAAAAGGGCTTCCAACTATCCTCCTAGTGAAAAAGTTTCCTCTAAAGGTTGATGATATTCCTAGGTTTTCTATGACTAATTTTAACCCTCCTCTAACTAACCCTCAAGGTCCTATTCAAGTGTAAGTACAAGATTTCTCACATAGATATTTTGTCCCACATTTGAATCCTCTAAATTAGTGGAACAATATAAGTATTGTTGCTAGCATGCCAAATGGGATATCTTCCACTCCCTCGACTAATGTTCCTATTGGGGGGAATAATCTTTTTTTTTCTAGCATTTCCCTATGCAAAACCAACCCTCCTATCTCTGGGACACCAATATGGTGTTCTTGTCAGTAGCAACCCCTTCTCATTTGGAAAGTCAACCTTTAATGTTATGGCCCCTCCTATATTCCCAAACCCAAATCTACTAATGGGAAGCTTCGTTATCCCATTTTCCTTCTGAAGTGGACATATCCTAGGATCCACACCTTCTATGGGGACTGGGTACTTATTGTTAGGTGATTGTTAGTTGATTTCTAATATTGGAGGTGTAACTTTTCAAAAATCAGGGAACTTACTGAGTGGTGATTTTCCAAAGAATACAAGGTTTCATATGCACACACATTACACTCTAGATGTTGTCAATCCATCAGGAGGCATATTTTTTAGGGGCAACCTGATGTACAATTTGGTAATGGGCCAACCCCAGAGCTCATGAAATTCATTTTCCCAAGCCCCGTTGTCATTTCTTGCAACATTGAATATTTGATATTTAATGAATCTAACCAATGAACCGACATAATCCCATTTGTCATACCATCTTGACTAAGATTCCCTCGGACATTCCTAATTTCGAAGGGAAGGCCGGTGAAGATCCCACAAACCATGTAATGACATTATGTATTTTGTGTTCCTCAAACTCTTTAGTGTATGATAACATCAAGTTAAGAATTTTCTAGAACACCATAACCGAGGCCACTTCCAAATGGTATATAGAGGTCATAATCTTTGATTATAGCGACTTAACTTCCTTAGCTATGAAATTTCTCATACATATCAATTACCGTTTTGTTACAAAATAGGGACATAATTGTTAACATCCTTTAGACAAGACACTGCCACTCACATATCCAATCACATCCATGAATGGAGAAGGAGATGGCACATGCTTAAGGCACAAGTCCCTGATGCTTTTCTAGTATATTGGTTTTTTAAGTCATGACTACCTTGCGTAGCAAAGGGCGTGGCCCTGTCTAGTGCTATGATTGAAGATTAGGACATCCTTAGATCCTAGTAGTTATATTTAGTTTATTCTTAGTCTAGGGTATTTATGATATTTTTCCAAATGCATTGTAGACTAAGGTGATCCCAATGAAGCTAGATCTAGGACCACATGCCAATGGTGTAATTGGTTTTATAGAGAATTCTATAGCGAGCCAACTTTCTAGTCAAATATGACAAATGTCTTTGTATACTAACATGAAGGTTGTTGATCAAAATAATTTGAGCACCATGAGTACTTCACAATGTTTCAATGTCCTTTCAATTCCATCCTCTGACAAGAAAGGGAACTAGCAAGGAAAAGGAAAAGGAAAAGGAAAGGTAAAAACAAAAAGTAAAGCTCTGGTAATAACAACAACTATAATCAAAATGATGGTGGGGGTATAAAACACAAGAAAAAGGTGGAATTTCCTTACAAGTTATGCCAAGAAAATCATTGTACTCACTAACACCCCAAAATTGAAGAAGCATACCACCATGCTAATAAATCATTCCCTCCACGGACCCATAGCTCATTGTTGGTGTCCCCCACAACCCTGTAGTTCCACAAGGGGGGAATCAGGGTGTGCCTCCTCAAGGGGGCAATCTATCAAATGTTAAAGTTTACATGTGTGAATGGGCGATTAATGCTTAAACCAGGGCACACAACTATGATGATTTTGAGTATGATTCTAAGTACAATTTTCTACGATGAAACCATCGCCTTCTCTCCAGATACAAAAACCAATTGTAGATATAATACCTTACCCTCCCAATGTTTATTATGAATATCTACACATAACCTTATTCTAGGGCTTCCTGGAACTTAGTGTAAATGAGGATTTATCCCAGACACAATGTACCATGCCTTCTTTATAGGTTCTTCAGAGTTTATTGATATAATTTAAGGATTTTCTATTGGACATGGGTGGATTTTATCAATCTGATGCACAATTGATTACTTTCAACATGGACAATCACAAGCCACACCTACCCCATCACACCACATTTCCTATTACTAACATATTTTGTATTATTGTTGATGAGGGAGCATCAATGTGTGTGATGTATCTCTCATGTTGGAAGGCTTTAGGTTCTCAAAATATCATTCCATCTCCCACCATGTTAACTACATTTGATGGTTGATCCTTTAGACCTCATAGAATTATTCCATTTTCCCTTTTGAATTAGGGGGTAATACAATATCTATAGAAGTTGTGGTTGTTGACGCCACATTAAATTACAACCTTCTATTGGGACGTAGTTGGACATATTCCATGACCGTGGCAATTCCATCAATATTTTGACTATTTCAATTCCCTCACCAAGGACAAATCGTCATCATCAATAAGTTGTCATACTATCGATCCAATCCAGCTACCACCTTAGGATTGAATATTCCAATGGTGGATAAATCCATGAGGATGCATGAAATATGGTGTAGAACTATATTTCAAGCTAATGGGAACCTTTTATATTTCTTCACCCGTAAATTTTAATGACTCTCATTTGGTATATGTGATATCGTCAGGCATAATATATTCTAGTGGTTCATCGTTAGGTAGGAGTTTTGAGACATAATGGTTGGATTAGTTTAAAATGGATTATTTGAAAAACGATCCTTGGATCTTATATAATTTTTCTGCCTCGGTGGATGAAGAATGATATATAAGGGTGGATATTCCCTTATCTAGTAGCTAATATTGTTATCAATTTATTTAGGTGGCTATTGTAGACCTTGATCAAGTTACTCCTCTCCAAGAAGAACTTAACCAAATTACCTTTCCCATCTAGGCCTTTACCTATCTATCTTCCCAATACTCCCTAAATATGATATTTCCCTATGATGAGGCCATTATTGAATCCATGACTATATTTGAGAGGCCATATGAGGATTTGCATCATCAATTGTATTCCACCCTGAGTTAAGTAAGATGGAAGTTGAACAAAAGAGTTTGATTGTCTCTAGAGATTATGATTGGTATCATAACTTTATTTATCTAATGAGGTATATGCAAAAAGAAACATGGAAAACATTTTGAATACCATTCATGTCAATATCTCTAAGACCCTTGGTGTCGCAAAAAACATCATGATTAGAGCATATTGTTCTCCTAAAGAAGCTAAAATATACACTTTTCTCTTCAAAGAGTTCCATGAATTGTTTGCTTGGAGTTACAAAGAAATGCCAAGAATTGACCCTAGGATGGTTAATCATGAGATAAAAACTTGTGAGAATGTAGAATCTATTTGATATAAGTTAAGACCAAACAATCAGTGGAAGGTTGTTGCTATCAAGATAGAGGCAAATAAGTTGTTGAAAGTTGTCTTCATTTACCTAGTTTTGTTGATTGAATGGGTATCCAACCCTGTTCTAGTTGATAAGAAACATCGAACCATTCATATGTGTACTAATTTTCAAGATCTAAACAAGGCTTGTCCTAAGGACAAATACCCCACACCTTTTATTGATCGAATTATCAATGTGTGTGCTAGAAGATAAATCTTCTACTTCATGGATGGTTTTTCTAGCTACAATCATATCCAAACTCTCTTGAAAGATCAACATAAGACCACATTTATTTGTCCTTGGGGAATGTTTTATTATTATAAAATATCACTTAGTCTTAAAATGTCAATGGAATTCCATTGGGTTACGTATTATGTATTCCATGAAATCACACATATCATGGAATATTATCTGGATGACTTGGTTGCTCAATCTAAAAGAAGAGTCGATCATATAGCTCACCTTTGAGTAGTTTTCAATAGATGTTGTTTCTATAAAATTTGGTTGAGCCCCAATAAGTGTATCTTTTGTGTTGTTACTAGGAGATTACTTGGCTTCATAATATCCAAGTATGGGACCATGGTCAATCCTTTTAAGGTTGAGGTAATAGTTCAACTACCTCCCCTGAAAAACATTAGACAACTCCAAATGATCTTGCAAGGAAAGGAGAATTTCTTGTGAATATTTATTGATAATTACTGCATTGATATTACAAAAGGTTTCATGTGCCTTTTGTGTGGATGATATCACTCAAAAATCATTTGAAGCCTTGAAAAAAGCCTTTATAACAACCCCATTAATGAGTTACGTGGGATTCGTCATGTTGAGCAATATCTTATCACATTCATTCATAAAGGGGGGATTTTAATTGTGAAAAATAAGGTCATTCTATTGTAGGTATTGGGGGTGGGGAATAGGTTATGGGAGCTTTATAGATATTGGGGGGTATAAAAATGAGTTTCTAGTAAAAATAAGGAATATATTGTAAATATAGGGATTTTTTAATTGGAAATATGTATTCGGAGGGGGGCTCAACAAAATGATTTTTGTAAGTAATTATCAATATCTAGTGAAATTAGGGGTATTCTTTAATATCCCATGAAAAAAGGCGTTATGAATGATGGTTTCACTAAATGAAGACCCTATGAGCTGAGTGCACTAGAACAGAATAGGGACTTCCTATTCTATATTGTATTTTTATGAAGCTACCATTGGTATGGTTTTGGTTCAAGAAGATGATAAGCATCATCAATATGTGATTTACTATTTGAGCAGGAGCTTAGCTAACCATTCCAGAATTGTGATACTCACACATGGAGAAGTTGGATCTGGTATCAATCCATGTTGTTAAGAGAATCTGACACTATATTATATTTTGAAACATCAGTGCTATTGAAAACATGAATCAATTCTAACATATCTTGACCCAACGAATAATTAGGGGTAGGTTTTCCAAATGGATAGTTATATTGTACGAATTCGATTTGGATTTTGCATTGACAAAGTTGAAAAAGTCTTTTTCATTTGTTGAGCTTATTTCAGAGTTTCCCTAATATGGTCAAGGGTAGGTTGAAGGCAAGTCATTTCCCAATGGACATCTATTCCCCATTGCCTCTAATGACTCTTGGTATGGAGAGATTCTTGTGTATCTCTAGACTCGAAGATTCCCCTCTCATTTATCTCATGATGTTCGTGGACTTGTTCATCATCATCCAAAGAGATAACTCATTATTGATGACACTCTATATCATTATGGGGTTGATATCATCTTATGTTGGTGTTTGAATCAAGGAGAAGATGAGAAAGTGCTTAATGATTTATCAGGGCTAGATATGGCCCAAAATAGTTTGCATGATGGATATTTTTTACCATTGATATTAAAGACTATGTTGAAGCAATCAAGAAGTGTCACCTATGCCAGGTTTTCACAAAGAATATGCATGTACATCCTACTTTATTATACCATTTTGTCATTGTTGGCCCCTTCATCAAGAGTGTGTTGACATCACATCGTGTAGACCAACATTAGTGTAGGGTCATAAGTACATAGTTGTGGTTGTATACTAATTTACTAAGTGGGTTGAAGCTATGCATACCTTTTCTAATGATGGTGAGACAATGGCGAATTCCATATTCAACTAGCTCATTGTCAAGTTTTGATTTACTAGAGAGATTGTCTTTGACATGGAACTCATTTCCAAATAAGATGATGACATAACTTGAAACCAAGTTTTGTTTATGGAAATAACACTCATCTCCTTATTATCCTCAAGTGAACGAACAAGTAGAAGTTGTTAATAAAACTTTGAAAACCAGTATCCTGGTGACCATTAAAAAAAAATATTGGTACTTAATGTTATTTTTACATGATGGGCCTACCAAAGCTCGATTAATACAACCATTAGGTTAAATGCGTTCCAATTGGTTCATGGAGTGGAAGTTGTCTTGTCGATTGAACATGAAATTCCATCTCTGAAGTTAATTGTAGAGCTCTTGAATAACATGACAACTAAAGAAGAACACCTTGCTTTCCTAGAACAACTCAACGAGCATTCATGTTGAGATGCAATGACAACAAACAAGACACATAGGAAGTGTGCCAAATTTTAGTATAATAAGTTTGTCTATCCTAAATTCTTCTCTAAAGGAGACCTTGTGTTAGTCTATGACCATGGTAAGGATAAGCTGGGGGTAGGTAAATTAAATCCTATGTGGTATAGTCCTTAAATTGTGATGTGTGCCCTTAGTAAGGGATCCTATGAGTAAGTTGATTGTGAGGGGGATGTCCTAATTGAGCCTAGAAATGAGATATATCTGAAGAGCTATTAATCCTAGTCAACAATGGAGAAGCAATACGTGTGCACATGTTGCTTATAAATAGTTTAGTTGTTTTCTATTATTTTCATATACTTCATTTTTTTAGTTTTCTTATCATGCTTTGCACTTGATTAGTAGATGTCATATGATTCCCCTGTATATGTTGGATTCACATATGGCACCAAAAATAGGACTCAGAATATCATTTTAGTAGCTTGGTTGGTTCAGTCATCCATAGGTCAACCTGTAAGATTAGGAGGGATTTGTATTGGTCAAGTGACCAATAATGTCACTAAATATAATGCACTTATTGATTTATTGTCATAGTTTGTTTCACTTGGAATTTGGCATCTATTAGTTCACCTAGCAATTGAATGGTGTATATTGCACCCATGATACTATGCTTCTGTGAAAGTATCTATGGGTGAGGCTTCTCAAATGAAGTATTGAACATATTGCATACGTTACTATTATGATAAGATTAAATGAATTAACTGATGCATCACCAAATTATGTGTTGGACTAGAATTTGTTCCATTCAAGTAAAAGAATCATGCATGCATGATCCAGGAGGATATTGGTGGCCACCCGCCTATTCCACTTGGACCCCCATCATCGTTTCTTTCATTTTTTTAGTTTCCTTAATTGTAACACAATTTACTATTTTTGGCAGTTTTCAGGTCCTAAACTTCGGAGCCGTTTTGAGACCCTAAACTATGTTTTTTTAGCATCGAATGGTCGGGAAAATATGAGTCTGTTTTGGACTTGATGTTTTCTATTATTGGATATAGTCCTTGAAAATATCTTTCTAACGATGTATCATGTGCGTCAAATAGAGATACCATGCCAAAGTTACTACCCCAGGAAATTGATGTACCAAGTTACCCAACGGGGCCCATATTCTGGCGTTTCACCTCCCAGTGTTAGGTTTTTGGATGTGTAGGGTTTTCCATTGTTTCTCAATATTATATAGGCCTTTGAGCCTGATTGTAACATAGATTTTAGAGGCATGTAGGTGCCACATCTCTTCTTAGAGATAAGCTACCAACACTCTAGCTAGTTTATTTCCATCCTATCTGTAAACAAGTTTAAGTTCTTTGATATTAATGAAAGGAAGTGTTATTTTTGCTGCATCTTTGTTTTTATGGTTATGAAAATTGGGCTCTCAAGCCCCAAATGATGTGATTTGGGTATATAAGTACAAAAATAGTGATACATAAAAGGTTATACCTTAGGCCCTACCTCAATATGCATACCATGGTAACAGAATATAACAAAAGCTATTTACTGGAAGAGATGAACCTAGAGTTATGGAACTTCTACAAACTACCTTTGCAAGCTTTCTGGTTGGTCCTCTATCTAAGCCATGAGAAACCTATGGGTCATACCCTCCACGTTCCTCTAAATGTTATAGAGAACCATGTCAACCTCACTTCCATATCCTTGCTTGTCCTCTCTCACTCTCCTCAAGTGCCATGGGTATCCTAGAGGTCATGTTGGACCTACATCTGCAAACTTTTCTAGATTAAAGTTTCTCCATATATTCCTAAAAACAGATCTTCAAAAGGATAGGTATGGTGAATGTTTCTTGCTAAATTCCAGTTGTCAAATCTATATTTTTGTTTTTTTAAACTAAGATATAGACTAGGATGGAAATTGCAAAATATGAATAATGTTGTATAAAAATACAGAGGCTTTTATGTTTTATGATCAAATATAAATATGAACAATTTTTTCCTTTTTGAGAGTTTCAAACATACACATTAATATGTATATTTGATTTCTACTTAAAATTTCAATAAATATTTTTTGCTTAGGAAAAATTTTTAGAAGATAAATTAAATTAACGATGATGATGATGATGGTTATTAATGTCCACTGAGACCAACTTTGCTTTATCGGACCTTAAGAAAGGTAAAAAATTTCTTAGTTTCTTTATAATTTTATAATGTGCTAAAAAATATTTAAGAGAAGCATTCATAAATCACCATAGTTTTGATGAGTTAAAAGGTTAGGAAGGTCAACATTTTAACATATATTTCGAAATTTGATTTGATGTTGGTGTACGCAAGAATATCTAAGAGAAAGTGTAATTCATCTTCAACCCTCTTAGTGTCAGAAAGATGAAAATTTCTGTTGGCCCATGGTATTTTAGGAATTGTTTGTTCTTTTGTTCTTTTTCTTTTTTAAACTAGAGTGGGTATGAAATTGTATTAAAAGAAGGCTATGAAATATCCAAGTATCCGAGAGTAGTACATAATAGTTTGAAATTTACAAAATTACAAAAATCTCTATTGTGTTAGGCTTTCACACAAATTTTTTTAAGAGGCCTCTTAACTAACTATCTCCAAGATTTTTCCTACCATTTTTAAAACTATATTATCTAACACATTGACCAAGGATAAAAATACAAGTATGAACTGTTAAGAACAAACATCATTAGCCAACATCATTCCTTATAGGGGATTTCTCCATCAGAACATCCTCTTGTTCTAGGTCAATGTAGAATGGAGAATTCTATTGTTCAATTCTAAGGATAACATTTTTTTGGACTGTAGTTTCCTCTTTTGGGTGATATTTAATAAATCCAATGAAAACTTTGAAGGTTTCCTTGCAACTGACTGAGATGCAGGAGTGAGATATTTGCATTTAATCTAGCCTCCATTGTTTTGTGTTTCTTTCTTAATGTTTCCAATTGCAAATGGTAATATTAAAGGGCTTGTTTCAATTCTTCCATCAAGGCTTCAATTTTCTTAAGGTCTTATTAATATCAACATCACTCTATGCATTAGCAAGGGGAAATCCCAAAGGATTGGCCATGTGGGAACAAAAATAATGTTGTCTAAGAGTAGCAATAAACAAAGACCCAATATTTTCCAAACTAGAAACACAAATACAGTCACCCTTTTCAATTAAAAATTCAACAAGATATCACTCAGGTTATGATAGAGAATAACATCTCTTACATTGAGAACAAAGCTATGCAAATATGGTAGACCTAATTAATAAATGCACTTAGACTAAAAAATGTACACAATAATAAATGCCTAGACAACCTTTCCTCTTCCAAATGGATAGAACTCACGATTTGAAAGCATGTTAAATTGAATCGTATTCCCTTGCTCCCATCTATAATAACTTTCTCAGATCATTCCAAATGAATTATCCCATCACAACTAGAGAAAACACTAAAACATGACATAAATGGTAGTTATACCCAAGCATTAGATGAAAGGGACATAAGACATGAGGGAGTGCAAAGGACCCATACACCGCATTAAATATAACACAGCTGCATGCTTAATACTTCCTATAGAGGACCGCTTGTTATGACATCGTACATGCTTTGAATTATGACTAATGAGGCTAAATATGAAGGTGGCTCATTGCATATATTAATAATATGGTATCCAAACCATCTGGGGGATCCCCATTTTTTTTTATAAGGGCACCCTTTTCCAAATACAAAGTATCACTAGCTTTGCCATCCACAAATATGTTGCTAACATACTTGATGTGAAATAACTTAAACTCACCAAGTTGATCCACATTCCAAATAATTCTTTGCAAATTTATACTAAGGAGAGATCCTTCCTTAATGGACCCATTTCAAACTTGATTTATGATGAAGAGGGAATCATAGAGAATTGTTACTTTTTTGACCTGATACTAAAGCAGGATAATAGTCCCTTAAAGGAGAGCAGAAGCTTTTGCCATGTTATTTTTCATGACGCCAATTACCCATGAACAAGTGCACTCTATGCTTCCTTTGGGATGAGGGCTTGTTCTTATGTTAGTAATGTTGGTGTTCTTCATTATGATAGTTAAAATAGAGATATACTTTTGATATGTTATATTAGGGTTGATCACATCCTTACAGTAGATTATTTTTCTCTTATCCTCTCATTTTTTATGGCACCACAATTTCTCATAAACTTAGATGTATAATATTTTTAATATTATCATTATTCTACAGGGTGACATCTTCCTTGATTTCCCAATGAATTTGCTAAGACATGGAATATTTATGCCAGCCCCATTTAAGTTGCATTTGGTTTTGATTGGTGTTTTAAGAAGTCTTAAGAAGCATCTTATTTTCCATATTGTTTATTCATAAACATTAAATACCTAAGCATAACTATATTCTCAATGAGAAAAGACCCACTTATATTAATAATAGTATTATTAAACATATTAATAAGCATATTATTAAACATATTAATAAAACTATTATTAAATTTATTAAAATTGGATATATATCATATTAAAAATTATAACATAAAATTAATATATAGATATATTTATACATAGAATAAGCACGCACTACTTTTTGCCTTGCATTTTATTTTTATTTTTATTTTTATTATAATTGTTTTTTCTAAAACGATTATGGATCAAATTATATGAACAGTGGGCAAACCACTGAAAGAATTACAAAATTATGGTTTATAATAATACCAGAGCTGGCAATACCAACAGTTTTCAAAGCTACCGAATCCATACAACTACTAACATAAACTAGCATAAATAGGCAGGATAATCATTCTGAAATTCTGAATTTGTTGTTGTAGATTCATTCGTATTCAAGATGTTGAAAAGTTCTTGAAATGGATTGGAATTTTTTGAGTAATCTGGATAATCTTAAGTTTTTAAAATGGTTTGTGCCATTCATAGCCTAGATTATTAGGAGAGAATATCCTAGCAGAATAGCTTCATCTACCCCTAGAGTTCCCAGTTTCTTAAGGCCTTGCCAAATCCCATAAGCTTCAGCCATGTTATTTGTGTCAATTCCAATATTCCAATAATGTTCATATTCATTATTCCCTTCGAGAGATATGATGATCCCTCCCCCTCTAGCCACCCCTAGATTCCCTTTCGAAACTCCATCGAAGAAGAGTTTGAAGAGTTTCCTCTCCTTCATCCATATGTCCATCTAAGAATGATCCATTCTTATTTCCCAGACTTCCAACGGACATCTAGCCATAGCTACGTCTAGATCATCAATGTTGAAGTTGTGTAACCAACTTGATTCTTCGATCAAAAGATCGGTCTTATTCTTAGGCAATCAAGACTCTCTTAGAGTTTATCCCATAAGAACTTGAATTTTAGTTGCAATTTGTTCTGGACCATGAACCTTATCGTTGAATATCTGTTGGTTACGCTTTATCCATATGTGCCATATTATATATTTTGGGAGCATTAGCAAACAAGTTTTAAGACCTTATTTTTCTTTAAATGTTCCTTATTACTTTTGGTCCCAACTCAAAAAAACCTAATGAATACTTGTTGGCAGATCTATATTTCCAAACCAGGGGTAGACCATTATCTCCCAAGCATTTCAGGAGAAGAAACAATTTAAAAAAAATTGTTTACTTGTTTCTTTACTTAAGTTATAGAGCGAGCAACAATATGGACCTTCATATACTCTTCTTTCAAGATTCTCTCCTGTTAGGATGCTTCCATGCATGAGTGTCCAAATAAACATGTCGATTTTCGGTAGACTTTTGTAATTCCAGATTATTTTCCAAACCAGAGGATTGTTGGGAACATTTGGAATTGCAAAGTAATGGTTATATCCTTGAGGAGAAGTGTAATTCCTAGATCGATACCCCCAACCACGCTTGTCTTTATCTCCTCTTACCAAAGGGGATAACCCTAATAACAAGGAGAGGAATAGTCTCTTATCATCTTCAAGTTCTTTTGGGAAGTCAGGAAGATACCAACAAACCCAACGGTAAGGTGGAGTCAATTACCATCATGATATTTCCCAAAGATAGAAAATGTCTTTGTTATCAATCTAATTTTTAAAATTACTGAGAGCTGGTAAAGAAGAGAGAGGTGGCTTTCCCAATATGGAATCTTGCCAAATTCTTACGTGCTTACCATCACTGGGAATCCAAAATAATTCTTCATTTGAATCGGGGCAGGTCTTTCTTGCAGAGAGCATAAATAGGGGATCCTTACCTAACCACGGGGTCAATATCGAGACATTACATCCTTGTTCCTGAAAAGTATTTGTGCCTTATCACCTGACTACTCCATAACGGATTATTTCCAATCAGATTCCATAGAAGTTTTTCTCCTACAACCAAGTTTTGATATTTTAGATCTCTTACCTGGAGACCGCCCTCCAGCCACGACATAAAATAAAAAATTCCAGCTTATTAGAGCAATTTTTTTACCACCGTTGTTTTTCCCCCCTTACCAGAGGAAGGTTCTCAGCAAACCTTCGATTTTGACGAGAATTCCATTTGTAGACAACATAATGGAGCATTGGTACAAAGGGTAACTATTCAGTACAGACTTTATCAGCACCATCTTCCCTGCTAAGTTTAACCAAACCAATCCCGAGGCCCGGAATTTTATCTTGAAATTTTTTATCAAAGGACTCCAATCTATTGTTTTTGGCTTGCTTTTGAACACTGGGACTCCCAAATATTTAAATGAATCCCAAATAATTATTCCCTCGATTCCTAGAATATGAGAGATTTCAGACATCTCTCTCGGATTTATATTCCAGCTATAAATCAAACTCTTTCTTAAATTTAATTTTCCTCTAGAAGCTTGGCAGTAGGTTCCCAATTCGTTCTTATACCTTCTCTCTACATGATGACTTGCACCTCCTAACAAAATCGTGTCATCTACAAATTGAGCGTGGTTGATATCTTTAGTTCCACGAGCCATTCTAATGCCAATTAAGTCTTGGTACTTCATGGCTTGCTTGAGTTGTAGAATTAGCACTGAAGCTTGGATTGCATAGATCAAGGGAGATGCATGGAAGCCTTGCCTAAGGCCTCAAGAGGCTTAAAGAATGTTGTTTCTCTTTCATTGATGAGAGGAGCTATCCATGGTTTACTTGTACAAGCTTTAACCCAACAGATAAAGCTAGGATCAAACCCATACCTTAGCTTCACCTGAAGCAGAAAGGAGTGGCAAAATCTGTCAAAATCATTTGCTAGATATAATTTCACCACCATACCTCTTTCATGATTCTTTATGCTGGAGTGGATTACTTCTTGTACCAGTATGATATTATCCTAGATTTTCCTGCCTTTGATGAAACCTACTTGATTCTCTAGGATGATTCGTGACATGATTCCTTTTAATCTCTTAGACATAAATTTGGTGATTATTTTGTAGTCGATATTACATAATGAGATGGGATAAAATCTGTCGAAAGAAACTACATCTTTCTCTTTAGGGGTTAGATCTATAAAGGTTGAATTTGTGTTACCCCGATTTTTTCACATTGCTAAGATTTTACCACCATTTTGAGCAGATCCTTATGAATAGTATCCCAACATATCTTAATGAATCTAACACTGAATCCATCCAGTCCTGATGCTTTATCTTATTCCATGTCCTCCACTGCCGACTTTAGTTCTTCTGACGTGGTCCTTTGGGTAAGATTCTTATTATCCTTTCTCTTGACCAACTTAGGCACTAAATTCAACATCGCAAAGTTTGATGGATTAGTAACATGATCTGCATAATAGATGGCACTAAAGTGTCGAGATGCTTCCTCTTTTATTTTATCAAAATTAGTGACCACTTGGTCTTGAGAGTGAAACTCTTGAACATCCTTATAATGCTTCCTTACCTCTGCTTGTTTGTGGAAAAAGGCAGTTTTCTGGTCCCCGGCTTTGAGCCAAAGACATCTTGATTTTTGTCTCCAAAACTCTTCTTGTAGCCTACATACAACTTGTTTATTTTTATTATTATTAAGTTTTTTTAATCAAAATTTTCGTGCTTTGATTATCTTACCTTTATCATTCCAATAACTATTTTGTATATATTGTTATTTTATTCAACTCAAAGGGTTAACTCAAGTTGTCTTAAGTCAGATGTGAGATCTCTTCCCTTAAAGTTAGGGAGGTTGTGGGTTTGATTCTTTATTCTCTCACAATTAGGCTCTCTCTCTCTCTCTCTCTCCACACACACACACACAAACACACATATAATTCATCTTTAAAGAAATTATATGAATTAAAGAAATTATATAGACCATCCTAGATCCAAATACTAGGCTTTATCAAGGGTACAGAGGGATCAAATATATTGATCTAGGATTGAAAATGGTTTTAAAGCCATGGGTTTAACACATGCTTTTAAAACCATGGGTTGTTTAGGAGGGCCTTAGACATGGTTTGTTTAGGACCATGTGCAAGGCCATCAACGTCATCCTAAACCATGTACAATAAAACCATGGGTTTTGGGGGATAATTGCAACATCTCCCCATATTGAATTGATTTTTTGTTATAAAAGACCTCTCAGAACAATAATTTTCTAACAACATTATATATAATAATTATTAAAATTTAAAAAAAAAATACATCATAACATAATTATATATTCTTAATATGATGATTTTTTTTCTTTGTTAATATGATGGTGTTATGAGATGACAATAATACCCATTATAATTGTTGAAATACTGAATCATTATAATATATAATCTTGTTATTTTAATTTCAATAACTAGAATAATTAGAGAATGATTTTATTTATTTAACATTAATATTAAATTAAAAATATATACAAAATCATAACAATATACATAATAATTATTTTTTCTTTTTATTAAAAAAAATATAAAAGTTCAAAACATATACAAAATAACATCAATAAATAATATTTCATACACATAATGATTGTTGAAATTAGAGTGGCAAGATCATCACAACCATGAAAGTCAATTATATAAAATATTAAACCAAATATTGTTATGGTTCTTTTTCCATGAAAATATGATAAATAGTACTTATGCCACGAAAGGTATTGAATATGATGCCATATGCAAATACTTTATAATTTATTTTGTTCCATGACAGGGTAATGGTTTTTTATGACTTGAAAATTAATCACTAAGAATTCACATGTAAAGACTTTTCTATGTAATGATAATGGAAAGGATTGGTTACTTCATAAAGGGTTTTTCTTTTTCAATCGAAAAAAACTATATTTAGTATTATGGAAAATATAATCAGGATTTACAAAGTATGTGAAAGTATGTCAGAATAAAGGTATTTATGTCATGAGAAAAGGCAGCCATATGCAAAGACTTTTCTTTTTAGTCGATGACAAAATCAGATATCGCTTGGAATGGAAAGTAAAAAGTAAATGTTACTTTTGTTGAAAATATATTTATTTATGTGAGTGAAAGTATTAAATGGGATTTATTTTATGTAGCGAAAGTATATCTTTTTATATGGGGATTTCAATGTTTTTTTTAAGCAATAATTTTAATTTTAATTTTTTTTTATTAGGTAAAGATTTTGAGCTAGCTAACAAGTATAAAAGAAGTTTTGAAAATCTAGATGAAAAATTATTCGGTTCTGAGCTGGTCAAATTTTGTAGTGCTCAAATTCTTATCATTTGTAACAGTCTCACAAAATGGCTAAACTCTAGCCAGATGACTTGCATCCATAGGCTTGGAAGTAGTATGGTAGATTATGTTATATCTGATATCCCTATATACAACAAATTAATAGATTTCAACATCTTCAACGACCATGAGTCTGACTCTGATCATAGACCTTTAATTATAACTCTCAATATTGCCATGAATAGCGATCCCAAGGAGGAAAACTATCATTGCCAAAAGCACCTGATCTTTGATAAAAATAAAGCTCACATTTTCTCCATGATCTAAAAATGAACAGGTTCCTTTATCTAGTATGGAGAATATAGAAAATCTCTACCATAATTTTGCTACAACCCTCCCATCGTCCATTAACAAGTTCTCTATTGAAGTCTCGACTAAAACGAGTAATAGTAGAACCAACCCTTGGTATGATCAAGAGTGTAAATATGCGAGAAAAGAAATTAACCAAGCTACTACAGATTCGATAAAAATGGACAAGATAAATCACTACAAAGCCTTAATTAAAAAAGAAGAAGAAGACATTATCTAAGTAAAAGGCAGGAAAATCTCCTACACTCTCAAAGGTGGCTCCTAAGAAATTATGGAGGCAAATTCTAACTCGCAAAACAAAAGAAGACAATAAAATTGCTTTAAAAGATTGGGATTCCTACCTTAAAAAGATTTATAAATTCCTAGATATCATAGATAACATTCAAACCCTTCTTACAACGAAAGAAGTTTTCTCGTTAGAAAACATAGATTTCGGGGTTAAGCGCTTAGCAAATGGAAAATCCAAATACATTGAAGGCTACCAAGCAGAAATCTTAAAAATTGGAGGGTCTGTCTTCATCCCGCAAATCCATAAGCTCTTTAAACTAGTGGTCAAGCAAGGGTTTCCTACACCTTGAACTAAAAGCCTCATTATTCTTATTTTCAAAAGTGGTGATAAAAATGACCACTCTAATTATCAGACTATTATGATTATCCCTCTCTTAGCTAAGTTATATGGTATTATCTTAGAAACAAGATCAATGAATGGCTAGAAATTGAAGGTAAGCAGGCTAAAGGCCAAGCAGGTTTTAGAAGGAATCATTCAACCATAGAACACCTTGTTACACTTAGGATCATTGCAGAGGAATGTTGTAATAATAACTCTGACCTATTTTGTTGCTTTATGGATTTTAGAAAAGCTTTAGATATAATGCCTATAAATAACCTGTGGAATAGGCTAGAGGAGCTTAAGGTTCCTTTTGAGTTGAGAGTTGCCGTGATAAGGTTATACAAAAAGGTCATTACCAAGTTTAAGAATAATTGGGGTTGGACAACAGATATAAATTGTAATATTGGAGTTAAACAAGGTTTCCCCCTCTCCCATACCCTTTTTGGCATTTACATTGATAAGCTAGAAAAGTGTTTAGAAAAAGCAAGTTGCGCCGATATAATCTTAGTTGGGATAGTTAACATCCTCCTACTTTATGCTAATGATATTGTTCTTATGGAAAGGTGTCCTTCTGATCTCAATAAGAAACTAAGAATTCTTAAATATTTTTTCTCTAACATGAATATGATTGTTAACATCGACAAGACAAAATTCATGATTATAAAATGTAAGAAAGACACCTATGCAAATTTTATTTATGAAAATATAAATATAGATAAAGTGACTTCTTGCAAGTATCTCAGAATTGATATTCATCACAAGCTCAATTGGAACTATAACATTAAGAAAAGGATTAATGGAGGGTGGAAAGCTTATTTTGGTCTTGAAAATAACTGTAAATCATCCAATCTCGTCATGTGGGATAAAAATAAGTTCTTCTTTGAAACTCTTGTCATCCATGTTATCTTGTATGGTTGTGAAGTATGGGGGTGCAACATTTCTAGAGAATCTTGGAGGAAGATTGAGCAAATCTATAAGCGATTTATAACTTATAACCTCAAAATTAAAATCAATACGCCTTGCCCTATTCTCCTCATAGAAGTGGGTCTTTCCCCCATCGAGATCATGGCTATTACTAGGTACTTGATGTACAAGCATAAGATAAATAACATGGGAAACGAGAGATTTCCTAAAATTGCTTTAAACTCAAGTCAAAACCAACTACGCCTCAAGCGATGTTGGTGTAAAGATACCACGACTCGGTTAAACCATTGGGGCATTAATGAAAATGACATTTTGCATAACATTGATAATGCCAAAAATATCATTACTTCTAAGTTTAAAGATAATTTTTGGTGTGAGGAAAATTATCGGTTAAGAGAAAATTAAGATACTATAAGGAGGTCATAAATCCTAACTTGGAATATCAGAAGTATCTCTCGGTAGTAACTAGCTCACAGAAGAAAATTAATATAGCCAAGATTAGAATGAACATGAACTCCATAACGAAACAGAGCGTTGGTCTATTCCTAAAAATCCATGGGTGGAAATGGCTTTCCATCTGTGTGTCTATGAGCGTTGAGGATGAAAACCACTTTACCTTAGAGTGCCTTGCTTACACCCACATTAGATCTAAGTTTCATAGTATTTGTTACAATACAAACCTTTATAACCTCCTAAATTGCCAAAACTATAGTGAGCTTGGAAAGCTTCTTGGCAAGTTATTTTAGCACGGGAACAAGATTTTAAAGTAAACCAAGTATTATGCTTCTTAAGGTCCGAAAACCAAAGTTGGTCTCAGTGGACGTTAATCATCATCATCATCATCATCATCACCATCATCATGATTTGATTTTGTGTATTTTTATTAATGTGTATATAAAATGAGAAAATCATAAATTGAAGTATTTGTTTTAAAATATATAAAAAGAATAGTTTGAATATTATATGAATTGGATTTTTTATTGTTATTAGGGTAAGAATTTGGTTATATAAATTTTTGATTAAATTGCAATTTTTACATTACTAAAATTGCATTCTTTTAATGTATAAATAAATTATAAACACTTAAATACCCTATTGTATTTGATTATATAATCTTAACAATAATATTTGCAATTCTAACAACTATTTTGAATATTTAATAAATTTCGACGAAAAAAACTAAGCAAAAAAAAGTCTAGTTGTATCTAATAGTCAATTTGAAAGTTAATATATCAACGATTGAAGTTCAAGTTAAAGTCGTGATTGGAGTTGAAGTTAATTGGAGTTTAAGTTAAGCTAAAGTTGTATCATCATTGGAGTTAATCTAATAGTAGTATCTAATAATCGAATAGTTGTACATCATCATGATTGGTGTTTTAATTACCAAGTTGAAGTTGAACTTTAATTTTTCTAACTATCACGAATTGTACTTATCACATGTTAACTAAGCTATTTTATTTTTATTTTTTTGAAATTGTTAATTATGAATTTTGACGACACCCATAAAATCAATCTGGATAGTACAATTATCTCATTCTCATCCATACATGCTAGTCCATCCCAAAATTCTAAGATATAAACGCCTATCAATGTAATTACCTAGATGCCCAACTGCCATCTTGAGGAGTTTATTAGGAGTTCTAACGATTTTACTACGAGTTTGTGTGCACAACTGCACATTAGCTAGACTCATAGATGCCAAATGTACTTTGACTAAGCCTTAAGCAATTAGAGTTGAATTTAAGCTAATAGTTGTAGAATCATTCGAGTTAAGCTAATAGTCATCCAATAAAACCATGATTAGAGTTGAAGTTAAGATAATAGTTGTAGAATCATTGGATTTAAGCTAATAATTGTAGGCTAATAGTTAATTTAAAAATTAATATATCAGCAATTGCAGTTCAAGTAAAAGTCATGATTGGAGTTGAAGTTAAGCTAATAGTTGTATCATCAATGGACTTAAGGTCATAGTTGTATATATTAATCGAATAGTTGTATCTAATAATCGAATACTTGAAGTTGAAGTTGAAGTTTAATTTTTCCAACTAATAGTTGTATCTAATAGTTAATTTAAAAGTTAATATATCGGCAATTGCACTTCAAGTAAAAGTCATGATTGGAGTGTACATTAAGGTGATAGTTGTATCATCAATGGAGTTGACATTAAGGTAATAGTTGTATATTCAAGCATGTACGACTGTAATCTTTCCAATTTCTCTACGGGTTGTTCTATTGCAAATTTCCTCTTTTCTTCAACTCCAAAAAAACATATTTCTCCTTTCCTTCCAAAGTAGACAATCCCTATGTAACCTTAAAGAACATCAATGTTCTTTCTTTTCTTCCAAGAGCTCAATCCTGTAATCATCAATTCTCTGATCAAATCAAATTGAAAAAGTAAAACCATTTTACCTGTTAGATTCCATTAAATCTGAATTGTTGCAAGCTCCAACATCACCATGTCAACTTTTCCTTCATTGTATTTACGATATTTTTCATTTACAGAGATATGATGTACATATACAGAGAGATTTGGTTATGTTATTCTTGGGTATACAGAATTTAAGGCTAGAATCAAGGTTGAAAACTATTCCTATAATCACTCTGTTTTGTTTCTATAATCTCTCTGATTGATTCTCAATTTACAACTCACGCCAACACTCCCCCTCAAGTGGAAGCATCCAAATCTTCAATGCGCAACTTGCCTAGTGAGTTGTAGAAATATTTACTTGATACGGCCTTTGTAAGAATATCCGCCAGTTGGTCTTCGGACTTCACGAATGGAAACTGAATTATTTTAGCTTTGAGATTTTCTTTAATAAAGTGTTTGTCAATCTCCACGTGTTTAGTGCGATCATGCTGAATAGGATTGTGAGCAATAGCGATGGCTGCCTTGTTATCACAGAAAAGGTCCATCTCAGAGGTAGGTGCAAAACCAATTTCTGTTAGAAGTCTTCTGAGCCATAGAAGTTTACAAAGTCCTTTAGCAATTCCATGGAACTCTGCTTTAGCACTTGACAATGCCACCACCTTTTGCTTCTTACTTCTCCATGTAACAAGATTCCCCCCGACAAACATGAAGTAGCCTGAGGTGGATCTTCTGTCTGTGGTGTTCCCCACCCAATATGCGTCTGTATAACCATTAACTCTAAGATGGTTATTTTTTGAAAACATAACTCCTTTTCCTAAGGAGGATTTTAAGTATCGCAAAATCCGAATCACTGCTTCCATATGATCCTTACTAGGTTGGTGCATAAATTGACTTACTACACTCACTGCGTAAGCAATATCAGGGCGGGTATGCGAGAGGTAAATAATTTTTCCAACTAACCTCTGGTATCTTCCTTTGTTTGTTGGCATTTGGCTTGGATGTTCTCTGAGCTTGTGATTCTAAACAATTGGAGTGTCTGCTGGCTTACAATCCAACATTCCAACATCACATAGTAAATCTAATATATATTTTTGCTGGGATAGAAATATACCTTGCTTTGATCTAGCAACCTCTATTCCCAGGAAATATTTAAGTCCTCCCATATTTTTCATCTCAAATTCGGTTTCCAATTGTTTCTGAAGCTTAGCAATTTCCTCTGTATCATCCCCTATAATGATCATGTCATCGACATATACAATTAAAGCTATTACCTTGCCCCATCAATGCTTCAAAAATAATGTGTGATCTGAATTACTTTTGCAAAAGCCATACTTCTTCATTGCTTGACTGAACCGCCCAAACCATGCTCGAGGTGATTGTTTTAGTCCATACAGTGCGCGCTGCAATTTGCACACAACTTCAGTTTTTGAAGATGATGTGTAGCCTAGAGGAGTGTCCATGTAGACTTCCTCTTCAAGGTCGCCATGGAAAAAGGCGTTCTTTACATCCAACTGATGTAATGGCCAATCAAGATTGGCTATGAGAGATAGCAGAATCCTGACTGTATTTAATTTAGCCACTGGTGAAAATGTTTCTTGATAATCTACAACATATGTTTGGGTGTATCCTTTTGCAACTAGCCTCACCTTGTATCGTTCTATAGATCCATCTGCCTTGTGTTTAACCGAGAAGACCCACCTGCACCCGAATGTCTTCTTCCCTTGGGGTAGTGGAACCAAGGTCCATGTTTTATTCTTTAGTAGTGCCCCCATTTCTTCTTCTATTGCTTTCGTCCACTTGGTATCCATTAATGCTTCCTGGACTGTAGTAGGAATATGACATGCAAAAAGCTCCTGTGAAAAGGTCTTGAGAGGCTCAGGTAATTTTTTGGTGGAAACATAGTTGGCAATTAGATACCTCGACCTTCTTTCCTCAATGTCTGGGGAATATCTGTTTGGTGGCCTGCCCCAGTTATGCCTGAAAGGTAAGTTATACCCAGCGGAAGTATATATGTTATTGATAATTGAGGGTGTGCCGATATTACTTACCCAAGGAATACTCTTAGGAGATGGACCTACAGGTACTGAGAGACAGGGGGGATTCTGGTTCTTCTCCTGATGGTGTAAGCTCAGTTTTCAGAGGTTTTTCTCCTAATGGTGTAGACTCAATTTCCAGAGGTTCTTCTCCTGATGGTGTGTCATTCTGATCTTCAAGCCATTCAAAGGTTAGCCACTTCAACTCTTCATCTAGTGTCTCCCCCTGAATAGAAGTAGTGGATGCTGAGGAAGGGTAGAAAGGGGCGGACTCCAGAAAGGTGACATCCACATTCACATAAGTACACTGAGTAGTAGGGTCATAGCAGCGGTAGCCTTTTTTATGCGCAGCATAGCCCAAGAAGAGGCACCAAAGAGCACAGGGGTCAAGTTTGGTACGTTGTTTCTTAGGAAGGTGTATGTATGCCACACATCCAAATATGCGAGGTGGGAGCATGAGGGCTGTAGGTAGAGAGACCGAGGCTGCCAGGGATTGTAATGGGGTTTGAAACTTTAAGACTTTGGATGGAAGGAAGTTGATCAAATGAACAGTAGTGGTAATAGCATCGGGCTAGTGTCTTCTGGGGACATGTGCGCCGAGGAGGAGAGCTCGAGCAGTTTCAAGAATATGTTGATTTTTTCTTTCAGGTACCCCATTTTTGTTGTGGTGTCTAGGGACATGAGGTCTTGTGGATAAGGCCGTGGAGTTAAAAATAGGACTAAAAATGGTGATTAACATATTCTCCACCATTGTCAGAATGGAGAATCCGAATCTGAGTGAAAAACTGAGTCTGAATCATAGCATGAAATGACTGAAAAACCTTAAATACTTCATCCTTTTGTTTCAGCAAATACAGCCAGGTCATGCGGGTGCAATCATCAACAAATGTCACAAACTAACCTACACTAGATACAATAGAAATGGGAGATGGTCCCCATACATAAGAATGAATTAAGGCAAAAGGAGTATCACTTTTATTCATGCTTAACGGATAAGTAGCCATATGACTCTTGGCTAAAATACAAGTATCACAATTTAACTCAGAAGTCTCTACATTGGAAAATAAATCAGAAAACAAATGCCTTAGATACCCGAATGATGGATGTCCCAAACAACGATGCCACAACCAAATCTGTCAAGTCTTGGAACTTAGTGAAGAAGACACTTGATGCACTCTCCCCACACTGAAATCTTCCATCTAGTACAATCCCCCCCTCTTAGTACCACGCCCAATTATCTCCTTAGTGAGAATATCCTGTATAAGACAAAAATCAGCAAATATGAGTACCACACAATTTACTTCTGTAGTAATTTGGCTCACAGATAATAACTTGTGGGACAAGGAGGGAACAAGTAAAGTATTGGATAATTGAAGAGAGGGTGATAGAGTCATAGATCCGGCCCCTGTGACTGGTGAGACTACTCCATTGGCATTTGCAATGCTAGTGCGTCGTGGAGATGAATGATGAGAGAGATTCGCAGGATCAAAATTCATATGATCTGTGGCCCCATAATCGAGAAGCCAATCACCACGGTCGGTATTGCAACGATGACTAAGCAAGGTGTGACAGAGATTACCTTGATCCATAGAAGAAGAATCCCGTTGAGGGATTAGAGAGAGACAAGGTTCGGCTACCGCTACAGCAGCCTTGCCTATGCCTTCGGCTATACCAGTAGTGTCTTGTTTCTTCCAGGCTTGGAGTTCATGCCACCAGTCAGCGTATCCATGCAGTTGGAAACAATTCTCACGTGTATGCTTCATATTGCCACAGTGAGTGCATTTTAGACCGTCAGATGATGATCTGGCTTTAGAGCCATATTTTCCAGTATGCTGGGGAGTCGAGCTAGAGGATCCAAGCTTGAGACTTCTCGAAGCAAGCACTACTCCCGGAGGTTCATGGTCACTGGCATTCATCATTGCCTGGTGAAGAGCCTCCCTGTAGACATGTGCATAGGCTTGTTCCATGGAGGGAAAAGGATGTAGCTGCAGCACATCGCTACGAATATTGTCAAGCTTGTCATCAAGACCAACCAAGAAAACATACACCCGATCTTCTTGGAGGAGATTATTGTAGCATTGAATATTAGCAGGGCACTCCATTGGATTTGGACGTTGAAAGTCGATCTCACGCCAGAGTCCTTGCAAGCCAGTGTAGTATTTTTCCAGGGAGCCACCTGCTTAGTGGAGATGTGAGACACGACGTCGGAGATCGTAGACTTGAGAGGTATCGCCACCATCAAAATAGGTGGTAGCAGTCGAGTCCCAAACCAGTTTAGCAGTGGGAAAACAGATGAAATTGCCGATTGGTGCCGGATCCACGGAATTGATTAGCCACCCTTTGACAATGGCGTTGTCAGTGCGCTAGTTTCGGAAGGATGGATCGGTCGGAGATGGTTGGGTTAGTTCGCCATTGATGTAACCCAACTTGCCTTTGCCAGAGATGTACATCTTGACAACTTGGGACCATAAGGCATAGTTGGAACCTTCCAACTTAATGCCAATCGGTAGAGTCGCAGGTTCATAAATCACAGTCAGAGCCTAGGCTTTGGACAGAGCTTCGGCCATTTGGGTGGTGAATAATTCAGAGAGGAGCATATTATGGTCGGTGGGGGGTTCAACTGTCTGGGTTGGTGTTTCGGTGGCTGCCATAGGTGAGGGGGTGGTGGAAAAGAGGCTAAACCCTGGGGATGGACGTGAACAGGGAACCATATCGTAAGATGCTCTGATACCATGTCAACTTTCCGTTCATTGTATTTACGATATTTTTCATTTACAGAGATATGATGTACATATACAGAGAGATTTGGTTATGCTATTCTCGGATATACATAATTTAAGGCTAGAATCAAGGTTGACAACTATTCCTATAATCACTCTGATTTGTTTCTATAATCTCTCTGATTGATTCTCAATTTACAACTCACGCCAACACACCACTCTTATTGAACTACAAAGAGTGTTACTTCACTCTAATGCCACTTGATGCAGGCCTATAACCATAAACCTGCTCTCCTGAGGATTCTCCAATGGTTCTTCAAGTTTAAATCCAATCACTAATATGCATTTATAGTGGTTGAATAATCCTAACATAGATTTACCTCATTTTTGAATTGATCCAGCAGTAAACCATTCACATGCTCTTCACATGTTGACAGTAAACATATTCAACTATAGGAAATGAAAATGTTGCAAGTAAGACACAATGTTGTATGATACATTGTTGCTACAGGAATGAATACGCTACTATAGGAACAATCACACTGCTATAGAAAGAGTCATGTTGCTGCAGGAACAATCTCGTTGTTGTTTGAACATCGTTGACCACAAATCTAAACAAAGACAGCCAATTTACGTGTTCCACTTGATGAGAATGTCTTCTTGCTATTCAGGGTCGACCTTTGAAGCCTCATGCCAACAGATTTTCGCATCTGCCCAAGAGATCTAATCGTACTTTGTCCCATATCAGATCTGAACTAATCTAGGCTAGTGGTGAATCAAATGTTACACTACTGGATCAAATATTACACTACTGGATCCTCCTCCTTCGAGCTCACCAATCTCATTGTGAATTTACAGTTAGTGATCCCATTATTGTCCACCTTTAAAGGACAATAATGGGATCACTAAAGGAATTCTACGATCACTTCTTCGAGGACAATGAGATCACTAATTGCTTGTATTTTTGACACGTTTCGCTTGCTTTTCATATTTAGACTTGATTCACTTATCCTTTGATCCTTTCGCTCGCTTTTTTTTTAATATTGCCCCCTTTATAGCTGCCTCTTTCTTTCACATTTGTGTTATCCTTTATAACTCACTTTCCTTCACATAATTATAAACTACGGGGATAATATGCTATTTATCCCTAGATTCAAGGGGATAATATGCTATTTATAAACTACGGAAGTGATCCACAAGTTTATTTCTAGTAGTTGAGGGCACATTCCTTCAATTAGGGATTTTTTCCTTGATTTCAAGGTTTGACTTATAGAGGGATCCTAAGGAGTTAGCTCTACTAATTAAGGACTACAAGCTTCGTGCTTTACCATTTTTGAGTGGGTGGAACTTTTATTGACTATTTTGAGCATATTCCTCTCATGCATGAGTTGATCATTTAGTTGATCCTTGCTTTTAGGTAACTAAGCCGCCACTTGTCCACTTAGGCCAGTTATGAGCTTGTTAAATCATCTTTGAGATATTACATGGCTAATTAAGGGCATTTGAGCTCTAGTTAATCCCTAACTAGGTTTTCATGCACTAGTGAGCTATTCAAATTGCATATGATTAAACAAGGATTCATTCTTTGTAAATAAACAATGGAATAATGGGTTTTGAAAGAGATTTTGCATCTATTTTTTCATGGTCGACGAATAATATGATTTTGTCACTTGCTTAATTGCTTGTTAATTGTATTACTACTTGTTTTAGTTTTTAGATGTTGTGCTTCAAAATATCACATGGTATTAGAGCACCAGGGACTCTAAAAGAGTTAGTATACATGTTTACAAGTTGAAGACACTTTGGAGAGCACATAAGTTGGAATGGAGCTTTCTCGCCAACAAACCATTACCCCCTTCAATTACTTTGATTGGAAATCAAGAATTGAAATTCTATTGCGAATGAAGAGACTTCATAGGATCAATATGGAAACAAAGGTAGAACCTAATTCAACTATAGAGAATTCAAAATATTTGAAGAGAAAGGATGAAGCCATTGAATTACTACGTTGCTCAATATCTCTAAATATCTTGTATCACATTGAACTTGAAAAATATCCAAATGGAATTTGGACCAAATTGTATAGCCTTTTCGAGAAGCAAGATGAGATGAGAGGACACCAATTGGAGATCAAGCTCCTCAATCTGAGCCTAGGTAAATTTCAATCAATCCAAGGGTTCTTTATAAAATTAAGGTATATATCACTTCAGCTCAATATGTGCAAAATAAACAAAGACAATGATCAGTTAGTTTTGTTAGAGAATAATATTTATACTTAGGTATCTAACATGGCTAAAAATATCCAAGGCCCGGGTTTTTTTTGCATTAGTTTCATCGATTTAAGGTTATGAGGGGGGGGGGGGTGTTAGAGCATATTTATCCTCTCCATAGCATCAATCTCTCACCTAGGGACTTAATCATGGTCTCAT
>LPNX010613714.1:0-10411 GCA_001517045.1 Pseudotsuga menziesii
AACCAAAAACTTAATTTAAACCAGAGGGAGGGAAACAATCCAAACTTGAGAGATGTAAGAATCATGGGAATTGGGCACCTAAGAAAAAATAATACACAACTGATAAAACATTAAAAAAACAAATCCTAGATACCAAGCAAGTTAGAAATGCTAGCATAACCTGGGTTAAGGCATCAAATTATGTTGTTCAACACTTTTCATGAAAGCATACATGTATGGGATGGAGGGGCAATGGAATCAATCCTAAGTCAACTGAAGCCTTGCAACACATTGCATGTTTGAGCCTCAATAATCTGCTTTTTAAATTGAACCAAAATACCAAAAGAAGTTTACTAATGGCTAGATTTGAGAAAGCTCTAGGTGTGAGTATTTAAGGGCTCACGACTCTCAAATTTGCTATTTTTTGTACCAGTCCATGATTCAGTGAATCGATAGTCACAGGTAGGAAATTTAAGTTATTTAATGAAAACAATTAATGTGTATACCTCTATGTTGAAACTATTTTCCATGTTGTTGCAGGACTCTACCCTCCTTTTTGTCTTACCAAAGGCATGATAATTAGGAAGAAGATCTAAAATTATAGAATTCACCTTCAAATAATTCATTGCAATCACATTCGTAAGGAGTGAAAAGAATATCAAAACAATCCAATGTGTCAAATCTCAGTTGATAGTGTCAATTAAATTATTATATGGTAAATTTAATCTAATACTTACTTATAGTTGTCTCTTACTCTTTGCATCTTGACACATTTGATATTTTATGGTTGTCTTTGTGCCTTGACCTAATTGATATTATAATACGAGGATGTGCATGCATAATAATCCTTAGTTATGACTATGAGATGAGGATTATAGAGAAGAGGATGTAAACATAGGTAATTTTAATATGCATTTTGGTGGTGACCGTTGAGGACAATTGTTGTGAGAAACCACAAATGTATAAAAGGAAGGAGGGAGATTACATCATGATCATGCCACCCATCAAATTGAAATATTGTTCTTGAGTCAACAATTGTTTTTCTAATTTTATTAATAACCGTTGTGCTGGTGCTTTGGTCCAAATGTTTTGTCTAACTCATTGTTTCTCCATATCGTGTGCCCAATGACACCTCTCTATAGCATTGCATAAATTGACCTTATATGTACAGTTTGTGATCTTAGCTACATGCCATTATTTGTATTTGCATGACATCGAGTGTTGTTTATAGTTTTCATGAGTCCATGATATTCATGCAATAAATGAAGCCTTGTAGAGGAGGACTCATCAAATGGGCCTTTTGAATTTCATTTTGATTAAAAAAGAGTGGACATTGGTAGCGAGGTTCACATCGGTAGTAGGAACAAATTTTTGAGCTTATTTTGGGCCTAGTAGTAGACTAGTAGTTTCTATCTGTTGTTATAGTCATAGTCGTTGACACATTGCCACACTTTAGATTGCAGCCCCATTGGGATTCAGAGTCATATCTTGATGGCTAGTGTCTCATAGTGATCAATCATTACTGGTCATCTCGCACAGCTAAGCAGTGAGTGCATGTGACATGAGTGAGTAAGTTATCATAATTTGTCAAATTCCCAATATTTTGAATGATGATTTGAAATTTATAGCATAGAAAATTCAATATCTTGAGAAATTTATATGGATGGGTAATTTCAAATGTTGCCCTTATTTTGAAATGTTGACATAAATTATGCCCTTCTTAATTAGAAGGGTAAAATTTAGATTTTAATTTTTCTTTGAAGGGAAATTTTAACTTTACACTTCTAGGAAGGGCTCGAAAGGATTCAATTTTGAACGCTGCTCGCCACTCCTTCACGCCTGCTTAATTCCAAAGAGGACTTTCACATACCAAGTGAGTGTTTTCTCTAAATTTAAGTGGCCTGTATAATCTTATTTTCAATGAATTTCAAAGTAGATATCAAGCACTCAAGTCCTTTCCATGGATTTGTAAACTAAAACATTAATTTTTTGGGGGGGTGTAAATATAATTATTGTTGTTCTATGATAATAAAAATAATAATATTCATGGATTTGTAAACGAAAACATTAATTTTTTTGGGGGGTGTAAATATAATTATTGTTGTTCTATGATAATAAAAATAATAATAATGAATTTAAAGTTCCTAATAATTAATTACGTTTAAATTTATGTTAATCATTCTAGTAGCTTATGATTTAGAGTCTGAAACTTATCTCCCAATCACTTGAGGTGTTGATCTCTTGAGAATAATCTATGGTTTCGATTAGGTAGGCCTATTTTTCTAAAGGGATTTTTTGTGTACTTCAATTCCATTTGTGTTGAAGTTATTTCCTCATTTTCAAGAAATAATAATAATCTATTTTTAAGATCACAGTCAAGCGAGACACCAATTTTGTTGTATGAGACCCCCTTATTTATGGGACAAGGAACCTCCTCTGTGCAATTATTTAACTGTTGAAGTCTACATAGGTGTACATACCCTACCCCCCTCCTGATTTGAACATGTGACGTCCTGGGAGGAAACAGTACATGTTCTTAACCATTAGACCCACTCAATCTATTAATCTAACAACTAAAGTTGGGGCTTAAAAATTGATATATTCATTCATGATATTTAACTTTTCTATTTTTTTCGAATAAATATTGTGGGGAAATCCACTTGATGTGTCCCCACATTCATCATGAAATATGGCATCCCTAATAAATTTATCGACATAGATTAGTGTGACTATTAACCCAAAAGGATTCAACTTACTAGCATATAACTAGACAAATGCCCAACAACATTGATGAAAATCAGTTGAACTAATTTTGAGTGTACATGTTGACAACAATATTGCACTTAGAGAAGAGGCTTGATGCCAGCAAACACATCCACTAACATCTAGAGTTGTAGAGACCTCACTAGATGTCTCTAGTTGTGCACATCATGAATCAGGAGGGTGGTGATGTCAGATGCAAAATTTACCTCGCCAATAATGCATAAAGGATTTTTAACTTGATAGTGATAAGGAGAGGTCATCACTGCATTATACATATCATATTCTGTGAGGTGAGGACTGTTATAGATCAAGGAATCGAAATATTTACCTGAAACTTTGAGATGGGGTCGGGCTTCTACCTTTACTACATATGGATCTGATACTGGTTCTAGGCTAGCACCCTAGTTTAATTATAATTGAGTCTTTGATTGGTTAAAATATTGTTCTTGGTGCTTCCATTGGTTCAATTATTATTGGATCAACTGCTATGACGTTTAAAGGAATTGATCTTGGTGAAGCTACGTCGATTGGTGCAGCTAGTTCGATGGTCACAAATCATGATAGTTATATTATTGAAGTTAGAAAAAAACCTCAGTATGGGACTTCGGACTCTTACATTGAAGGATAAACAACTAGCTATGATGCTTCTAGGTATCGATATGGTACTAGCTCTAGTACCTAATTCATAACTGTAGGAACGTAATTTTCTTTGGCACACGCTTAACGGTTTTCTTCAATGGTGTAGCAAGAATAAAGATGGTCAAGAGAAAATTTGTTCAATTGCTTTGTCGGATCTCTGAATATCGAGGTGCATGGCACCAATATTACTAATAGAAGGTAGACAATTTACAAAATTTACTAAATTGTAACACTTCATTATCACAATTGCAATTTTCCATGACACAATTAAAAATGACTATTTCATATTCTTCTAGTTAGTCATTTTTCATGCCATGACTAAATTAGTCGTTTATGTTAGTCATTTTTTACTCTGTCACTTATTGTCTAGTCATATTTATTAATTGGTGACTTACTTAGTTGTTAATTTTAGTCGTTTATAGTTGGGTCAATCAAAATTGCTCATATTTAGTAGTAAATCACTTGAAAAACCTGTGGTGACTAGAATTTTTAGTCACGTAGTAGCTAATTCCTCATTTTGTACTAGTGTAAACTACTTAGTAAATTACAAAATCATGAGATAAATCTGGACGGAGTAGCTTTTAAGGTTGACCAAAAAGGCTTTATTTGGTTTAATGATAGGTTGTACGTACCTAATGTTTTGGAAATCAAGCTTTTATTATGAATGAGATGCACAAACCTCCATTTACAGGCCATCCAGGGTACCAAAATATGGTAACTGCTCAGAGGAAGCAGTTCTTTTGGCCCGGTTTAAAATCTGATGTAATTGAATATCTATCCAAATGCATAGAATGCTAGCAAGTTAAGACAGAACATGGGCACCCGACTAGTTTGTTACAGCCTCTACCAATACCCCAGTGGAAATGGGAGATCATATCTCTGGATTTCATCACTGGATTACCAAAAACACAGAAACATCATGACTTTATCATGGTGGTAGTGGACAAGTTAAGCAAATCTGCTCATTTTATTCTAGTAAAATCAACACATAAGGCGGCTAATATTGCAGAAATATTTCTAAAAGAGATATTCTAATTGCACAGTGTACCAAAAATTGTAATATCTGACAGGGATGTGAAATTTACATCAAATTTCTGGAAATCTCTATTCATAGGTTTAGAAACTAGAATTAACTTTAGCACCGGTTATCATCTAGAAATGGATGGGAAAATAGAACGTACCAACCAGACTATCAAAAACATGTTAAGGATGTATGTCATGAAAATACCCACTAAGTGGGAGAACTATTTGCACCTGGTGGAGTTCACTTATAATAACGAATATCGGGCCTTAGAAAAAATGAGTCCGTTTGAGATACTATATGGAAAAAAGTGCAATATCCCTGTCAGTTGGGATAATCCTGTGGATTGTGTACTAATTGGAACTGAGCTGTTACAGGAGATGGAGCAAACAATTTGTGAAGTGCAGAAGAATCTAAAAGCGGCTCAAGATCAAAAAAAGTGTTACATTGATTTAAAAATAAAACACAAGGAGTTCTGTGTTGGTGACCACATGTACCTATGGGTCAAACCTAAGAAGAGTTCCCTCAAGATCGGGAGCTGCAAGAAAATGGATCCAAGATTTTGTGGACCTTTCCAAGTCCTAGAGATAATCAGGCCTGTAGCTTACAAGATAGCACTGTCTGTTCATTTAAAGATTCATGACGTTTTTCACGTTTCATTATTAAAAAAATATGTATATGACTCATCTCACATTATTGATTGGAATGTGGTACAGGTGGAACCCGAAGCAGAGTTCGAGGTGGAACCTGCACACATTCTGGACAGGAAAGAAACAGTACTTCAGAAACGAGTCATTGCTGGGGTAAAAGTGCAATGGAAGCACTTTAGCCCCGAGGAGGCAACTTGGGAGCTAGAGGATGAAATGCGAATAAATTACCCTAGTTTTTTTATTGAGACAATGGGAGAAAATGAACACTGAGGACAGTGTTTAAAATAAGGGGGTGTGGATGTGATGCCCCCAGACTATGTTTTATTATTATTATTATTATTATTATTGTTATTTACTGAATTTCTATGCATGATGAATTATGGCTGTTAATGACTCATCCAAGAGTCTGGGGAGGACTGATGTAGTAATTACCCTTGGGGGGTTAATGACAATGAATAATAAAAAATATTATTGATGCAGCGAATATGGTGGAAGCAGCTAGGTTAAAAAAGGAAACTTGTGGGAGATAGTAAGGAACAGGGACCAGCTAACTTCAGGGACTGGAAAAAATAAGTGTCAGACGTGTAGAATCAGCACAGAGACATCCCTGAAAAATAGGGGATACCATTAAGCCCTAGGAATTCTTATGAGGAACGGGAGAGGGCTAATGGGAAACACCTAGGAAAAGGAAAGAAAAAAGGATCCAAGGAAAAAGAGACAAAAACAACATACGATGTAGGGGGGGTGAGAGTCTTTCCCAAGCTAGACTTACGATCTTGATATCACCATATTCGAATAAAAAGTGAGGACATAAACAAAACCACCTTCAGAACTTGCTATGGACACTACGAATTCGTAGTAATCCTTTTTGGCTTAACTAGTGCCCCTACCACATTTATGTGTCGAATGAATTGCATTTTTAACAAATATCTAGATTAGTTTGTACTGATATTCATCGATGACATCTTGATCTACTCAAAAACCCAAGAAGCCTACATCAACTACATTTAAGAACAATGTTGCAAACCTTAAAGGAACACCAACTGTATGCCAAGTTGGAAAAGTGTGATTTCTTTAAGACTGAAATACAGTACTTGGGACATGTTATATCCAAGGAGGGGATTGCAATAGATCCCAAGAAAGTACAAGCCATATCTGATTGGCCAGTGCCCAAGGACATGGCTGATGTTTGGTCATTTATGGGACTCACTGGCTACTATAGAAGATTTATCAAGGGATTTTCCAAAATTGCGTACCCCATTACCTCCTTACAAAAGAAGGTGGTAAAGTTTACTTAGTCATCAAGATGCCAAGAAAGCTTCGACAAAATTAAAAATTTGCTAACTAGGGCCCCATTCCTAAAGGTAGCCAACCCCCTTAAAAACTACATGGTCTATACTAATGCCAGTTTAGAAGGACTAGGAGGGGTTTTATCCCAAGACGGACATGTGGTCTGTTACAAGTCACGCAAGTTGAAAGAGCATGAACGTAATTACGTAGTCCATGACTTAGAACTGGCAATTGTGGTACATGCCCTAAAAATGTGGCGGCACTACTTACTGTGAAAGAAATTTCTGTTACTAACCGATAACACTTGTGTGAAAAAATTATTTACGTAGTCTGGTCTAAACGCCCGACAAGCGAGATGGTTACCCTTCCTCAACGAGTTCGACTTTGAGGTGAGGCATACAAAAGGTAAGGAAAACAAGGTTGCAAACGCATTAAGTCGAAGGACTCATGGTATTAGTGAGATAATCTTGAGCCAACCCAAGAGTGACCTCTCAGACAGGGTAAAGGCAGCAAGCACTCAAGACCCTAACTATAATAAACTACTCAGTAAATTACAAAATCACGAGATAAATCTGGACAGAGTAGCTTTTAAGGTTGACCAAAAAGGCTTTACTTGGTTTAAGGATAGGTTGTACGTACCTAATGTTTTGGAAATCAAGCTATTTATCATGAATGTGATGCACAAATCTCCATTTGCAGGCCATCCAGGGTACCAAAAGATGGTCACTACTCTGAGGAAGCAGTTCTTTTGGCCCAGTTTAAAATCTGATGTAATCGAATATCTGTCCAAATGCATAGAATGCTAGCCAGTTAAGATAGAACATGGGCACCTAGCTAGTTTGTTATAGCCTCTATCAATACCCCAGTGGAAATGGGAGATCATATCTCTAGAATTCATCATTGGATTACCAAAAACACAAAAACAACATGACTCTATCATGGTGGTAGTGGACAAGTTAAGCAAATCTGCTCATTTTATTCTAGTAAAATCAACACATAAGGCGGATGATATTGCAGAAATATTTCTAAAAGAGATATTCTGACTGCACAGTGTACCAAAAATTGTAATATCTGACAGGGATGTGAAATTTACGTCAAATTTTTGGAAATCTCTATTCGCAGGTTTAGAAACCAGAATTAACTTTAGCACCAGTTATCATCTGGAAACGGATGGGAAAAAAGAACGTACCAACCAGACTATCGAAAACATGTTAAGGATGTATGTCATGAAAATACCCACTAAGTGGGAGAACTATTTGCACCTGGTGGAGTTCGCTTATAATAATGGCTATCAGATTTTAGCGAAAATGAGTCCATTTGAGATACTTTACGGAAAAAAGTGCAACACCCTTGTCAGTTGGGATAATCCTATAATTCGTGTACTAATTGGACCTGAGCTATTACAAGAGATGGAGCAAATAGTTTGTGAAGTGCAAAATAATCTAAAAGTGGCTCAATATCGACAAAAGTGTTACGCTGATTTAAAAAGAAAACACAAGGATTTCTGTGTTGGCGACCACATGTACCTACGTGTCAAACCTAAGAAGAGTTCCCTCAAGCTGGGGAGCTGCTAGAAACTGGCTCCAAGATTTTGTGGACCTTTCCAACTCCTAGAGAGAATCGGGCCTGTAGCTTACAAGATGGCACTGCCTGTTCATGTAAAGATTCATAACATTTTTCATGTTTTATTGTTAAAAAATAGCTATATGACTCAACTCACATTATCGATTGGAATGTGGTACAGGTGGAACCCGAAGGAGAGTTCCAGGTGGAACCTGCACGTATTCTGGATAGGAAAGAAACAATACTTCTGAATTGAATCATCGCTCAGGTAAAAGTACAATGGAAGCACATTACCCCTGAGGAGTCAACTTGGGAGCTAGAGGATGAAATGTGAATAAAGTACCCTAGCTTTTTTATTGAGCCAATGGGAGAAAATGAACACTGAGGACAGTGTTTAAAATAAGGGGGTGTGGATGTGATGCCCCCAGACTATGTTTTATTATTATTATTATTATTATTGTTATTTACTAACTATTTATGCATGATGAATTATGGTTGTTAATGACTCATCCAAAGAGTCTGGGGAGGACTGATGTAATAATTACCCTTGGGGGGTTAATGACAATGAATAATAAAAAATATTATTGATGCAGCAAATATGGTGGAAGCAGCCAGGTTAAAATAGGAAACCTGCGGGAGACAGTAAGGAATAGGGACCAGCTAACTTTAGGGACTGGAAAAAATAAGTGTCAGATGTGCAGAATCAACATAGACACATCCCTGAAAAATAGGGGATACCATTAAGCCCTAGGAATTCTAGTGAGGAATGGGAGAGGGATAGTGGTAAAGACATAGGAAAAGGGGAAAAAAAAGGATCCAAGGAAAAAGAGACAAAAAGAGCATACGGTGTAGGCAGGACGCTGCTGAGTATGTTTGGGCAAAAGGACTCTGTTGAGAGAGTGCTTGTTGTTGGGCATGATTTCCTACGGATGTTCTGAGTTTTGAATCTAAAGTTAGGGGTCGCTGCTGTCTCCTGGGAGGTTTGGATCGGGGGTGACTAGAAGGCAAAGGAGCTGATCCTAGTCTACGGTTGGGTGGAATGTGGCTACTTCCACTGTAGTCGGTGTAGCATATCTACAAGTTTTGAGTATGAGTTTGATGATTTTCTTTTCTGTATACTGAAATGTGTATATTTATTATCTTAGATTTAAGTTCTGTTAAGTGTGAAATATCCTGGTTATGCTACAAGTAAAAATTTTATCTAGTAGAATGCTCTGTGTCTAGAAAGCGAAATTATATGTGTGTGTGTGTGTGTGTGTGTGTGTGTGTGTGTGTGTGTGTGTGTGTGTGTGTGTGTGTGTGTGTGTGTGTGTGTGTGTTTATGCATGTTCCTATAGCTGGCAGATCTATTCACAGTCACCCAGCTGGGTTATGAGGAGGGTTGCTGCCATAACTTTAAATTTTAAATGCCTAGGGTATGGTAGTTTTAAATTACAGTTCTTGCGCATTCTGGTATTATATTAGATTCCAAATTGTAAAGGTGGTTTTATGTTTCGAGAAATTGTTTTTTCATTTTATAGGGTACCCCACATATAGATCAGCCTACGAAATGCCTGTTAAAAGCCCCAACCCATGACGTTATCATACGATATTTCTTGATCAACCAAGCCATATACGTCTAACTCTCGGTGGAGTTTTATCCGTCAGAAGGGTTACAACTGAGAACAAAGGGAAACGTTATCATCCTATCCCTTTCCTCTCAAGTGTTTAGTTATTAGTTTCATGGGGAAACAGATTGGGGGTTAAGGGAAAACTAAGAACCAAAAACCTAAGCCGCACGGACCAAACTTTGTCTTCCTACAGACCATGCCTATAACACAAAACCAGGACCCTAATATTTTATGCTGAAGGAAGTGACGGCTGAAAAAGTTTTGACTTCAGAGTGGGACTCCTATAGATGTTTGGTAAGAAAATCGATGGAGCTCGTAGGGCACGAATCCCCTCACCTCACTCACTCTGACAGAGCTGGAAAAGCGTAGGGACTAATGTCTCTTTCTTTTAAAAAACTTCACCACTATCAAACTAGGGTTTTGACCCAACCCACTGGTCTGGATCTTTGATCAAGCCCTAAGGTGGGTCTAGCACCACCCTCTCAAGTTGAGTGGAAGAACCAATGGATGGCACAGCCATTGTAAGGTCGAGGGAAGGTAAGGTTGGGGTATGATCCCTTCTCTACTGTCTGTTACATAGAATTTTAAGGGTATCCTAATAAACTACCGACAATGAAATTTCAACTACCAACAACGAAAATTTTATTGCAGACTGACTCTACCTTTACAAATTTATAGTAAACCTTTAAGTGAAGAAATACGAAGATGGGTCACACAAGAACCACAACATAAAAGCAATTAAAATAGAATAAATATTTACAGATATCCTTTTTCATACATAACGACATTAAAGAGTTCAGGAAACTTAGCTGAGCCACAGTATCACAGATTAAAGCCTTTACTACAAAAAGAAGTGCATTAAAATCTTGAGAGAACTGACAGTCCGAACATAATAT
>LPNX010613714.1:17711-82241 GCA_001517045.1 Pseudotsuga menziesii
TAGAAGTCTGGAACTATGTAGCTCAGGTCTTAAACTAAGGTAAAGGCTTACCACTTTACGAGAATAAATATATATATAAATAAAATTCAACTATAAAACGACCCATACCAGGGAGATCCAAGCATAAGAAGGTCGAATCATACCAGATTTAGTACCTTCGCTTTGAAGAACCGCTCTGAGGCTAAAGTGGAAGCTTAGAGGGTCCAGATCTTACCCAAATAAGAGCATGGGTGCAGTCCTAGCCAAGGTAATTCTATCAATTATTTCCAAGTGCCCCTGTGACTTCTTCTTCCCCCCCTTCAAAAAAAAAAAAAGGAGAACGTATCTTTCCACACGCTATCCATAGTTTAAGGCAGAAATTATGCCATTTACTTAGCCGAGACAGGTTTCCCTCTGTCTTGCAATAATTCACATAGCCATTTGACATCATCAGGGCATGCGTCCAACCCGCAACCACTCAAATTAATGGTAATGGAAATGCATATTGAACAAATTAATAAATCTTTGTTGGAGGGGAGTAACTAAATTTATTACCTCCGGTGGTCATAGAAAAGGAGAATATTCCTTTCCTAGGTAAGTGTTATAATTATCAATATGATTATTCTCGAATAGTTAAAACTCTCCGTTTTAAATATGTGTATCACAACTACATATAAATTATTAAGTCTTTATAAAAATAGTCTCCTTGGATGGTATGTTATCGAATGGTTGGATGAAGTAAGGGTGGAGGTAATAATTACCTTTTTGGAATTGCAAGGTTTACGACTTATAGTCCTTTCGGCAGTTAATACTCAAAATCCTTGAATTCTTTATGTCCTCATTAAAAGGACTTCAAATCCATCTATCATGGCTTAACCATAATAGGGTTAGTTACTCAGCTACGATATCATGGCTGGGATAAAATTTAGTGAAGTATGAATCCCTTTTAGGGCGGACCTTATTTCCAATACCGACATACTTCAAATGATAAATAAGTCTGAGCTATCACTTTTGGCTCTTTTAGTTGTTCGCCTTTATCCCTTTTGGGCTTAGTGGTCCATCGTTAAGTGGCGTCCATGCACTAGGTCTCCTACGTTCATCCTTTTAGGTAACTAATTCATATTGAGTTCCAGTTCTTGTTTCTGGTGGGGCCTTGGCCTTGAGCTCATCACCAGAACAATTACAATTAACATTTTTTCAATTATAAAGCATTCAAGGTACAACAAGCGGGATATTACATAATTTTCACTACCTTGTAAGTCGACTTCATGGGAATGAAGTGTGTTGCTCTTGACAATTTGTCAATAACTACAAAGATATAATCATTTTTCTTCTTACTTTTCTGTAGACCTATGATAAAATCCATACTAATGACCTCCCACTTCCATTCTGGAATGGGTAACGGCTGCAGTAATCCCGGAGAATGTTGATGCTTAGTTTTGACTAGCTCACATTCCTGACACTTTGTGATAAACATTGCAAAATCAGCCTTTAAATTTTTCCAGAAAAAGTGTCTCTTGATGACGGATATCATCTTTTGATATCCTAGGTGGCCTGAGTAGGGTTCCCAATGAAATTTCGTGAGGATGATGGACTGAATGTCCCCTCCGTTTGGAACGCACAATCTCTCCTTGGACCATAGCAATCTCGATTCATATACCTTGTATTATTTTTTTCGTTGAAACAACCTGTCCTCTTGGACTTTCTTGAGGATTTCTACGTAGAAAGGGTCAATCTCTTGGTCGGTCTAATCCTCTCATGCAAATCTACATTGGTTTGAATTAAAGTCACCTCATATATCATATGATTTCTTTGACTCAAAGCATCATCAACCTTGTTCTCCTTGCCCTTAATATGCTTTAGGTCGAAATGGTACTCGTTGAGGAAAGCCAACCATCTGGATTGCCATGCATTCAAATCTAGTTGATCAAATAAATAATTTAGACTCATATTGTCTATCTTTATAAGGAACTTCCTTCCCATGAGGTAGTGCCTCCACATCTTCAAAGCGTGGATGATGGCCACTAAATCAAGATAGTGCTTGGGGTAGTTCTGCTCGTTCTCTTTTCAATTTCATGATTCATAAAATATTGCATGATCATTCTACAAGAGGACTCCTCCAAGTCCTTCCTTGCTTGCATCCGTACAAACAACGAAATCCCCATCGGGATCCACAATTCGTAGTATCACTGTAGTCATCAAAAGCTGCTTAAGTTTTTGAAAACATTCCTTTCAATTGTTCATGGATAAGAACTTATTTTCTTTCTTCTGCAAAGTGGTCATGGAGCAAGCAATTCTCGAGAAGTTCTTAATGAAATTTCGATAATATCCAGCTAATCCCAAAAAGGAACTAATGTTGGTGACACTAGTATGGGTAGGCCAATCCTTTATGGTTCTAATCTTTTATGGGTCCAAATCTATGACTGTCTAGAATATAATGTGACCTAAGTAGTGTATCTATGGTTTGTAAAAATCACATTTACTAAACTTAGCGTAAAGATGGTGTTATCGTAACACTCGTAGTACTATGTGAAGGTGCTCTTTCTGTTCCTCTTTATTCTTGGAATAAACTAGGATGTCATCTATAAAGACCAAAACAAATGTATCCATATATTTATTGAATATGTTGTTCATCATACACATAAAGTTTGTGGTTGCATTGGTCAAACAAAACAGAATCACTACAAACTCATAGTGCCCATACCTTCTATGAAAGGAGGTTTTGTGAATATCCTTGTCATGAATCTGTACATGATGGTACCCAGATAGTAGGTCAATATTTGAAAATATTTTTGTTCCTCCCACCTAATCGAACAAGTCATCGATCCTAGGGAGTGGGACCTGGGTATCGGTTCTTGATAGTCATTTTGTTCAACTGATGGTTTTAGATGCACATCCACATCGTACCATCCTTATTCTTTATGAAAAGTATTCATGCTCCCCAAGGGGACACACTGGGTCATATATACCCTTTCTCTATAAACTCCTAAAAGTGCAGTTTGAGTTCCACCAATTCTGGTGCACTCATGCGGTAAGGGGATTTGGAAGCCAGAACTGATCCTGGTGTGAGTTCAATAAAAAAACCTGAAGTCTCGTTTCAGAGGTAATATGGGGATTTCCTTGGGAAACATGTCCTTGAATTCTACAAGAACGGAAAAGACATCTGTATTCATTGTTCTCTCTTAGATTATATGTATCAGATGTTTACTATAAGCAACTTGCACCCTTTCCAAACAAATTTCTTTGCTTGTAAGGAAGATATTTGTCTTACCGAAACTTTCTTTGGAATCCCTTGAATCTTCACTTGATTCCCTTGGCTATATGTACACAATATTGAATTTTGTAAGCAATTGAGCATGATATGGTGCTGTTCCAACTGGTCCATGTTGATAAGTATATCATATGAAACTAAGGGTAGGATGTTCAGGTTTACTTTTCTTGGAGAACCATTCAGTTTTACCTCGCAGTATTTAACTATTTCCAAAACTTTATGTTTCATACTTGTGGCTAACTGAACCATCCAAGGTTTATCATGTTTTACTGATCCCAGTTTGCATACATCAACAATTTTAGGTGAAACATAGCTCTGGCAAGCACCAGGGTCAATAAGTATCGAAATAGAAGTGTTCAAGATCTTGCCTTCTATCTCAACCATGGTAGCTTGATGGTCTGCTTGTCGGCCATCCAAAGCTACATAAATCTGTGGGGTTCCAACTATGTCCTCTATGGTCAGTTCTTCTTGTAAGTTGTGCAAGACCCCATTGGTCTTGTTCTTACAATCTCAGGCATAATGAGTCATGTTGCACTTCCAACATTTGATTTGTATCAGGGTAGCATTGGCTCCCCCAACTGCTATAGGCTTGTTAGTATTTGAATCTGGTACATATGGGTTCATACCTAATTTATTGAAGTTCTTGTTCGCTGGAAAACTGTTGTTTTGTTTCCTATACAAGGGTGGGTTAAACCCTGGTTCATAGTTATCAGAGAATTTCCTAGAATTGTCTCTGTTTATGTTAATGTTCTCTTGCCTTAGTTGCCCATGCTCATAGCAGAGCCTAGTTTTGTGCAATGTTGTGTCCAAGGTTTTTGGCATGTCGAACTCAATACTTTCCCAAAAGTTGGTAGGAAGACATCCCAAAAACTGTTGGATTTTTACCTTTTCACCCTTGATGTATGGTACATAATGTAACAGATCTAGAAATCTGTTAATAAAAGCATCCATAGTCATGGATCCCATACGTAGTTCATGAAATTATTTTACTATTCTGTCGAAGAATCTTTTCGACATATATTTTTATTGAAATATTTTGTGGAAGTTACTCTAGCCTATATCCCTTAGCTCATATTTCTTGGTGTGTTTCAAATATCTCCATCATCTTGCTACTTTTCCATTTAAGTTATAGATGGCAACCTAAGCCTTAATCTCGCTTTAGTAGTTATGAAATCAAAAATATTTTCTCATACCCAACAACCATTATTTATCTTTCTCTCCCGTTTTTACTTCACTTTTATAGGTTGGGGCTCTTATTTTTCTAAACTCCCTTGTAGGTTATCATCATTTCTTTCTCTCTTCCTGCATGGAGAAAGAGAGTCATAACTGGAAGGGCTGTGATGATATCCTTCTGTAGCTTCAGGGGTATGTTCCTCTTTTTCTTCTTCTCTTGGGCTGTTGTCCCATTTATGGTAAGGTTCCCTTTTGGACTTGTTTGTGGAATGAGTGGGTTTCCCCTGCGCGATTCCTCCCGTCATATTTCTTAGTAATGCTTCATTTATGGCTTGTTGTTCGTTTCTTTCATTCATACTATTTTCTCTGAAACTGCACAATTATGTTTGAAGACTCTGTATGGTCTTCAAAATATCAGAATTTAGTTCCACAAACAGTTCTGCTTCTTAGGTGGGGGTGTTCATCTTTCCTTGCCGGTTGTCGTCTTCTTCAATGTTCATGATCTGAATTGTTCTGTAAAAATTTCCTGTAAATTGCAAATTTTAAATCACAGGAAAAATTTCTGTTAGTTAACCATATTTATAGACATACTTTATTTTCTTTGCAGCGAATATTTGGTATGCCCATTTTTCTCTTAGTGTTGAAACTGGGATCTGATACCACTTGTAATGTCCCCAAAAATTGAAAATAAAAATAAATTTATTAGGCTAGTAAAAACTACCTATGTTGGACATTATTGAACTTGCGGAATATAATGTACACTAAGTGTACCATTGTTTCATCGTAAGATGTTCTTATGTTCTACCTTATTAATTTCAGTTATGATTATTACTGTGTTTTACATTATGGTGTCGTAATGATGATTACTAAGCTATTCTTATATTTATACACAGCTGTGTATGTGTAGTTACTTTGATTATGTACTTCTTTAATTTCAGCATGTGCTTACTTATTATTTACATGGTTCTAACTTAACTTTGTTCTTGGAACCAAAGTGGGTGGAGTGGTGGGACTAGTTCTCCCATGTAACTTCCTGAGAGGTAAAGTATCTACTTGTCTAGTGGGATTACTTACTTCCATTTGAACTCAGGAACTCTTTCCTCTTTATGTGCATTTTATACTTTGTGACAACAACTTGTTACTGAGTACTTGGACGTTTGATTATTAATACACCTATTGGTTTTTATTACTGTGTCTTATAGACTCAGGTTAGTGGCAAGGTAATTACCATGTTTAATATTTATAGTGTGATTATTATCGACTGTTCATACCCTAGCATTTGGATTACACGTTTATTTTATTAAAAGTATTAACATATATTTTTTATTATTCTTGGTAGGTTTATAAACTTTGGCTAAAGACCCATTCTTGACTCTATAAATAACAATATTACCATGGCATCTTTCATATGCCATGGTCCTTGGCTTAGAGCCTAAGGAAAATGATAAGCAATGGTTTAAGGCTTAGAGCCTAAAGTATGCAATGCATATATTACTTATACCTTGTATTGACTTAGCGGTGGCGAAATTATAACATGGTTGATGGGGTTTAATAACTTTGCAAGGAATGGAGGAAATTGATATTGAATCAATTACAAACTATAGAGAAGTGGGTTTTAGAGTTGATAATGGGCAACATTCTGGAACCATTAATGCATGTTGGGGAATGTGTCATCCCAACATAGGGTTTGGCTCCATGATGAGCTTGGTCATTTCGTTCTGTTAGTTGTTTACTCTCGGGTCTGCACAGAGTGTGAAGGCAACTTCCAGGATAATGAAGGTATGGTGTCGTTTGGTTTCACAACATTGTTGTTTGTTTGTTGCTTACTATGGATATCATACTTCTCATCCATCGAGTCATTTTGTTCTGTAGATTCTGTTTTGAAAAAATTCTCTTGATGAAGGTGTCTAATAATTAAGGAGTTGACACTATCTGGTAGGGACTCTCTTCATTTAAAGCTTTGATTTTTAACAAACTCATTTGTTCATACAAAAACACTGAATACAATGGAGATGGAGCTGTGCAACAGAACTATTCTTGAGTTAAACTGTACATTTTCTCCTTTTCTTTCTTTAATGGATTGAGCTTCCTTAATTATTTTAGATCCTTTTGCAAATATTCCCATTGGAATTTTTGGAATATCAGTTCTTCAACCCATTTATATTTAAGGCATTTAACAATCCTCCTATGTTCAGGAAGGGAATCATCCCCTTATCACTTAGAATGGAATGATGCCTCCATTTACTCAGCTCAAGTTCTAACAGGGAGAAATCCTTTTTAAACTCTTTTTATTTTTCTCCTCTTTTATCTTTTTATTTTCCTTTGTCCAATACAATAAATTCATTCTCAATTTTTCCCATTGGGAGTGAGTCATGCGTTTCAACAATATTACCTTGTATTACCATCTCAACAACTTCTTCTTCCAAATCTAGTCCAAAAACTTATGTTTGTGTTGCTGCTTCAACAACCAATTTTAGGAATGTTGGTTCTTGTGTTAAAAAAATCCAGTTTTTGTGCTACAATATCAACAACTTTTGTTTGTGTTGCTACTTCTGTGACTGATTTTGTGAATGTTGGTTCTTGTGTAGTAGCATCTTGTCTTTGTAATTTAGTCCTAGAAACTTATGTTTGTGTTGCTGCTTCAACAACTAATTTTAGGAATGTTGGTTCTTGTGTAGCAGTATCCTATGTTTGTATTTTAGTCCCAACAACTTATGTTTGTGTTGCTACTTCAACAACCCATTTTAGGAATGTTGGTTCTTATGTAACAACATCATGTTCCATAAATATCCCAGTGCCTTCGGACTGATGAGATTGTTCTTGGATCATTTCAGTATCCCTAGACTGCGGAGGATGGTATGGGAATAATTCAATGTCTCATGACTACTAAGACTATTTAGGAAGTAATTCAGTGTCCCCTGATTACTGAAATTGTATTTCTTCATGTTTTTGTAACTTCTGATAAGGGGTTATATTCAACTCTGTCTCCTTTTCCTCCATTGATTATGTTGTTGGTAATTCACTTCTCCCTTGCCCTGATTGTGCAAGTTTCCATGCTAACACTTCCACCATTGTGACTTTATAACCTGAGATTTTAAATAAATCTTCGTATTTTGGGCATAATAGTTCATCATGTTCCCCAATATTTGAAAAACAAGGTTGATTTTGCAATTGGTCAACAACATCAGCCAATGTGTTCAAGCTCCGCATTGTCTTCTTTTTTAATGCTTCTTCAAACCCCTGCAATTCTTCTCTGAGTGTTTGTACTTCTTCTTTCAGTGGCTCATTCTCAAAAAGAAATTTTTAAATTTAAGGTTGATCTATAGTAGGTTATTGTGGCTTGGCAGATTCTAGAATTACTTTAGCCTCTGGTTCTTGTGTTACATGGGGTGATCAAGGTTTTAGAATAGGAGTTTCAATATTTTCCTTGATTGCATGTACCTCCTTTGTTGCAGTAGAAGCTCTAGTTATCCTTCTTTTTTTAGGACTAGATGACTAACCTTTAGTACTTGATCTCTTCCTTATTCTTTGTAACAAAGAAGGGGTAAAAGATTCTCCTGTTCCAGCAATAAATTTTTCTTCTTGAATTATACTTACCCTTATTTCAGGAGAATATTCAATGTTCGAAACTTCCACATCTCTTTCCCTCATTTCCCTTGCATGATATTCTGCTTGATGCACTGGGCTCTCGCTCGGCTCCTGAGCATTTAATCCCTGAAACTCTTATGTTTTCGTTTCCATCGAAGTTGCATCTTCCACAGGGATTGATACTATTGCAACTTCCCCTAAAAATTCCTCCTGAACATTTTCCAATTCTTATGATGTGCTATCCCTGCCCCCAATAGATTCAGAGCATCACTTATCATCCCCTTCTTCAATAACTCTTACTTCCACTGTAGGTCCCCGGTTTACCCCAGCCCCAGCAATGAATTGTTCCCATGTTTGATTTCCATGTGATAAGGCTCTTAGAACTAAAAAATTAATAAGTCCATGGTTTGTAAAAAAGGATAATGGATTCCGATATGTTCTCACATAATGGGCCATGTTTAGTAGGGTTCTTAAAAGATAAAATGGAATATTAAACAGTCTACCTAGGTGCAAATGAGAAAGTAGAAAACAAACATAAGTATAAACAACTCAATACCTTCCCTCACAGGCGATGTATCTATTTAAGAAGAATGTGACCTAGTCCTAAGGCCTTGGGAGTGTATCAAATGTTGTTCCTTTCGACCTCGACTGCACATTCTCTCCTGTTGCAAGAAAATACTCTATTGCAGTTGAATTGCGCCTCTTTCGGGAAAACCATCTCCTTCGAGTTTTGAGTAACCTTGTAACCTATGCCAAATCCACCTCTGAAATGTATATCATCAATCCTCTAATCTATGAATGGGTTTCATTCAAGTTCATAAAAAATTGAAGTGTTGTCTCTTCGTGGAAACCATTTAATATCTGAAAATATTCTATGCATCCGACTTCCTCAAAGATAACGAAAAACTTCTTTGTTTCTACGTAGAGAATCTATGTTTTTGGGATCATGTCTTATTGGAAAACCCATAATTCCTCTCTTCTACAAGATCTAATGGAGAATGCAACAACTACCAGTTTCAAACATTAGAGTCAAAACATGCAAGAAGAATTGATGGATAGTCAGGATTCATGTGGGTATTTTTAGAAAGCTAGCACAGTTATGGAATAAGATAGCTTAACAACTTATCGCATAGATTGGATGGAATGTTGATCGTTTAACAAGTACGTGTGAGGTATTTGACATGTTTCTCTTATAGGTTGATTGGTTACAAGTTGCTAACAAGGACTAAAAGACAAGGTATAATCATTATCTCTATATCAATTCATGCCTAATCATGCCTATAGTTAGAACTCATACATTTTCATTTCCGTGATGGACCATCATCTTTCTGAGGTGGCTTCCCTTCATTGTCAAATCAATTAATAGGAACATAATTACGCACACGCCTTCATAAAACAAGTTGGCCTTCATCCAATGAGCAGGTTGAATTCATCCAAGCTGGAATAATTTGCAAGGATGCGTGGAAGATAGATGGACTTTTTGGAATTCTTCTCGGGAACTATAGCAGAGTGATGGAAATTTAGAAAAGCTCTATCACAAACAAGAAAGGATTGGGATAAAATTGACCAGAGATGTGGCAAAAATTTAGTGAGATTTAGCCAAAATGTTGGCAGAGTTTTAGCCAAAAAATGGGTGTAGTTTTAGAAAAAAGTGGAAAAATTGGCAGAGTTGCAGTGGAAAATTAGTGGAGTTTCGACGAAAAGAAATGGAAAATTTGGCAGAGTTTCAATGGAGAAATGGAAAATTTGGGGGATTTTCAACGAAAAAATGGAAAATTCGGTGGAGTTTCAACGAAAATAAATGGAAAATTTGGCGGAGTTTCAGTGGAAAAATCAGATGGAATTTTGGTAAAAATACGAGCACAGTGATTGATTTTCGACAGAGGTCTACAATAGGGATGATTTTAAGGAACCATACTTTTTTAAAAGTGTATAAATGTTGGAGAATATTACCAATTCTTAAAACACCAACTATTAAATGATTGGCGATTTTTTTCAAAAAATATTTTAATTTCCAAGGATTTTATATCGTTTATATAATAATTTGGCGAGTTTTATGGTGGAAAAATTTTACCCCATCAAAATGGGGCGAAACAGGGCTTCAAAAGATGCAAAATGGTGAATCTTTTTTGGGAGAAAAACATGGAAAAATAGCCCACTGGGCTAAAATTCGCCCCTAAAATTATCCCTCTTCTGCAATTCTGTTCACTTTTCCTTACAAGGATTCATCCAATTTGAAAAGGGTCATCCAAAATTTCCACAATCACTTGGTCCAATATGACTGCTTCCCTTCGATTGAACCTTCACGCATATTCCTCTACACAATTTTCAAAAAAACAAACCAATGAAAGCTTAAAAAATACCAAATCAACAATTTATTTATATACAAATTTCTGTGTGGAATTGCAATTACCCTTCAAAACTCTGTATTTCATATTTAATTTTTCTTTGCAATTACATTTTTCCACCTTTTCTTCCTTGCCTTAGCATACCTGCTTGCATGTCTTCATGGTTCTTTGCTTTTCAAGCCTGTATTTACACAAGCATTAGTACAAGTGATCAATTTTTCCATGGAAAAACGTGGCAATATCCATGAAAAAGCGTGGATATTGCCATGTCTAAGTGTTTTTTTTTTTCGTGGAAACAATTCCATCGCAATAGAGACGACCCCTAATTTGCGTTGCAAGAGCGACAATGTTCTAATTGTGCTATAAAGACAGTCAGGCGTGGATATAGCGACGTCCAAAAGTTTAGGCGTGGATACAGTGACGTCTAAGAGTCCCAGCGTGGATACAGCGACGCCTCGTTCCTATTACATCGGATTTTACACCAAAAAGTAAGAAACGTGGAAAACCTCCGTGGAAAAATACGCGCTTTTGTACTAGTGAAGCAATGTAATTTATTTCCATAATTTCAACACAAAATATGTGCATACGTGTGATCATTAGAAATTAAAAGAAAAAAAAAATTATTTTCAACAACCTTTTGTTTCCTTTTTATAATGACTCCTTTAAAGTTCATTTCACTGAGAAAGCTTTACTTTATGATTTTGAGGTACCTACACTATATGTTAGTCATACTCGATATGCATGTAAATCATGATATAAGATAAAATATTCACAAAATTCTTTTTTCATGGCACCTGAATTTTCCATATATTCTTAACCATATTTATTTTCCATGGCATCTAAAACATTCATCCATAGTCCTTGTATGGAAGTACTTTGTGGCAAGTACTTTTGGCCATTTTGGACTTGCTTTTTCACAATGTATCAATTCTCATCATGATAAGTCATAACCCGATCATTAACATAACATAAAAATTACATGATTATAATATGAACACAGTCATAATATAAGCATAACATCAACAAAGCATGCTTGTTACAAAATCGTAAAACAAATCTATCCACATCATTCATAGCTCATGCAACAAAACCAAAATACCCTTCCTTGGGGTATTTCCTACCTATGCTATTAAGAGCGGTAACACAACCATTTTTACTAACTATCATAACAAGTGATAAGAGTACACTAAGTACTCACAATACACCACGTTCTTTAGTGATTCATTCCACTTTAAATAGATCTAAGTGCTCAAGACCTTATAATATCAACACCAACTCCAAACATCATAATGAGTTTTTAACTATTGTAGTGCTCTACATCCTACAATCTCAACACCAAATTTCAAACATCACAATGAGTATTAAACTATTCAAGTGTTCATGAGCCTACAAGTTAAACACCAAAATCATAATGATTCTTACCTTTTTTCCATAGTTGTGATCTAATTTCATGTTTGCTTTCTATTTTTAATTAATAATGAAGACTCGCAAAAAGGTTTCTTTGCGAGCCCTTTGTATAGTCATCTAAATAATGTTCCCTTTATCCTAGATTTATTCATGAACTATACAAATCATGGAAAACTCAGTATTCGAGGACCTTTACTTGAATCGTCCATTGTACTAGAGATCACTACCCCCTGCAATGTCCACATTCTACAACTTTTGTTTTGGGGAAAGGATATTATTTCAATTCAAGTTATCTTTCTTAGACTTATACAATTTATTGTTCAATATCTTTCTTCCTTTTCATTAAGGGGTTTTGTTTAATTTCTAAAGATTTATTGAAGTTTTAAGGGCCTTATAATCTCATGCATTCCCTGCGGATTAGGATCAAGGTTTCATAACTTCTTTATTGGATTTATATTTATTCTTCTTTATCACATTTTCATAAATATGCATTTTGTTCTGTCAGAAGAGATGTGGGCGCTACGCTCATTCGTGACAAGGTAAATACAAAAGAAGTTCGAAAGGTCCTATTTATCATAAGCATGAGGGAAAGAACCCTAAATTTCAAAGTAGAACCCTAGGAGATGAAGCGTCAACACGTTTTCTGCCTTAAGGTCGTTAGTTGAAAAATCAACTTCACGGGGTCATAAATTTGGCATGCGATCTTTGTTTGGGGTGCTCGATAACATGTTTGAAAGGTCTGTCAAAGATTTACATATTTCAAGTTGAGCCAAATGCATGTCAATTTAGTACAGAGTTTGGCCCCCGAATTGTCAAAAAGCATTGTTTAGGGCCTCAAAACGGCGCGAGAAGTTTACGTCTCAAAATGCAGTAGAAAGTTATTAGAAATTTTCCAAAATGGAAAATTATTTTCAACCAGTGGAAAAGGTCGGTGGCCACTGATATCCATCTTAATAAAGCATCAAGGTAGCATTACAATAAAAATATATTTATATAGAAAAGCGTATTAGTTTGTTAACTTCCACCCCTAAAACAACTACAACAAAAACTACACTATTCCATTGATTGCACAAATAGGAATTATTGCAATACAATCACATGACACTGCAAAAATATGTATATCTTAGTGTGTCCCTTGAAATCTTGGAGTCCGATTTGAAAATTTTTAAGGTGCCTTGGCTTAGTCTATCATCTTAATAGTTAAATAAGTTATATATTGAGCCCAAAAAAATTGAGTCTCCTATCAACCCCTTGGAAAATATTAGTGTCCCACTACTTAGTCCTTCATGACAAAAGTGATAGTAATTCCACAATTTTATCTACTACATCAAATTAATTGTTCTTGGATATTTATAAGTGCAAATTTGGCATGTTTGAGGTCATAATAATGAACATTACTAGACCTTGATATTTGTTGAAAAGGTCAATTTCTTGAATCGGATGCCATGCACTCAAATCCTTTCTATGAATTGAATCATTGATTTCAATTGATACCAAGGTTACACTAAGATTTAGAGATATATGTTTATTTCTAATAACACTCATTTGCACATAGGTAGATGGTTCTACAAAACCACTATGATTTGTGTTGAACTATTGAATGATAGTGTTACTAGAGGAATTGTATTTAGTAATTAGATGGTAATGCTTTGATCCCATGTAATGGCACAAGGGGGCACAAATGATGGTTTATAATTCAAGATGAATCGTTGGGACAATACTATACATGTTTAATGTCATACCTATGTTGAATTGGGAAGCAACACCATATACAAGTTGGGAAGGATGCCCCATGGTTAAACAAAGTTGCAAGGAGAAAAAAGAGCATGAGGAGGAGGCATTATTAGTGGAGCCTAAAGGGAGTTTATATGCCTATACCCTCTTGCACTCAAATCATGAAGGGAAAAGTCACTAGCATGGACTCTAAAGAGAATTTTAATTTTATTCGTATAATTAAAATTCTTAAATATTTTTAAATCTAATATATTTCCAATATATATATATATATATATCACAAAACTTATTAAATATATATTTTAATAAAAGTTATGTTCTTCAATGTTTTCACATTATGTTATTATTATTTAAAATTTAAAATATATTATATTTTATAATAAAAATTTAACTCTATTAATTGGGAAAAAATTAAACTATTAACACTAATTAAATTAAAAAAATTATTCATTAAATAAAATGAATTTAATTTATATTTATAATTCTTGTTTATAATTAATATTTATACAGTATTTATATTATGTAAATGAATATAATTACAATTTATATAATTAATTTTGATCATTTTTCAATAATCCACAATATTTTTAAGTTAAGCTTTATTCTTAAATGTTTGTATTTAATGGAAAAATATTTAAACAAATAATATTTTATATATTAAATTTCTTTAATTATATTTATAATTTTAGTTTATTATTAATATTAATAAAGTTTTAATTATGTAATAATTGAAATAAATATAAAAATAATTTTGAAGGAGTTACTCCTATTTTCAATTTAAAATGATTTTTTCAATATAGATTGAAGATAATAAATATTGTTGATAATTAAAAAAAATTGAAATAATTTAAGTAGAATTGGAAAAATATTTAAACCAATAATATTTTATAAATTAAACTTATTTAATTATATTTATAATTTTAGTTTATAATTAATATTAATAAAGTTTGATATTGTGTAATAATTGAAATAAATATACAATTAATTTTGAAGGAGTTACTAGTTTATGTTTTGAATTTAAAATGACATTTTCAAGATGATGATGATGATGAACCTCCATTGAGACCAACTTTATATATGTGACCTTAAAAAGGAAAATACTTAGTTTACTTCAAATTTTGGTTCTAAGCTCTAAAAGCTTGTGAAGAAGCTTTTATATAATCTTTTCTCTTTGTAAATACTTTAACCTTGATTAAATGGTTAGTGTAAATATTTTAAATTTTTTTAATTATTAATGTTTGATTTTAAGTTAATGACTACAATTTATATTTATAAGTTGATAACTAAATATTATATTTAAAAAACTCAAATTTGTTTATTTTAAGAATTATATATAATGATAATATTATTACGATAAAAATAAAAGCTATATAAATTGAAAAAAAAAATGTTGTAATGGTTAGCCTTCATTCAAACTTATAAAAAATTTACATGAAGTCAAAACTCATTAAACATAACCAAAGTCGGTGGAACCACACACTCGTTGGTGTAGCAAAGGTCTACTAGAAGCTTTTAAATATAATTAACCAATATTAAATTAACCATAACAATAATTTTTTAACCAATTTTGGTTAAAACTATTAACCTAACCCTAAGAGTGAGATGTTAACAAATTTTAAGAAAGTCTCTCATGCCAAGAAAGTTTTATGATTAAATTAAGTTTCGATATTGTTGGTATATTGCATTGTGAAATAGTAGATTCATTTACGTGTTTGATTTCCATTTAGTTGTGTAAACTATTTTTATTTTCTTGCAAAAATATATTGCTACTTCTACCTTCAATTGTCCAATATGAAGAGAGAATTTTCACAAACAGATTTTAATTAAACTTGAATCAGAATTTAAAAAAAAAGAAAAAATTACAATAAAGTTATATATACTCTTTAATTTACTATTAATAATCTATCTTGTTTCAAACTATTAAAATAAAAATGGTTCATAATACATTTTGTTGACATTTTAAAATAAAATAAAAATTGATATAATTTATAAAGATAAAATAAAAATTTATATAATTTATTTAGATATCTAAAAAATTAATTAGAGTTAAATTTATATAAATAATTAATGATTTTTAACTTTAAATTTACATTTTAAGATGGAAAACACTATATAATAAAATAATAATAATAATAATAGAATAATAATAATAACATTTTTTATGTCCTACTTATATTCTTATAATTTGAGCTTCCTTGTTGTTTAAGGAAACACTTCCAATAAACCAAACACTCTAAGCTGCCAACTCATCCTCTCATTTAATATTAGGAAAATAGGACCAAGGTGGGAATTACTAAATGCACAAGAAAACATAAGCACTAAAGGCCCACATGGATGGAGGTTTATAGATTGACTAGAAGAGACTTTTACCATAGGAAATGTGGTGTTGAAGTGGATATTTTAGAATTTTTAGCTCTTTTTGCAAGGAAAGGAGAATGATTATGATTGCTTTATTAGTGGAAATTTGTATTTAATTGTGTAAACCAAGAAGTTTTTAGATTAAAAATTTATTTTATAAGACATTTCTGAACTTAGTAAATTACATCTAAACTTAATTAAAAAAAATTATGAGACATTTATGAACTTCTTAAATTAGATCCAACTATAACTAAAAAAACATTTAAAGATTAACTGCAACAAGACTTTTTCCATAGCAGCAAACAACAAACCTGTCGTATTGAAGTGGAGATTTTAGAATTTTTAGCTCTCCTTGCAAGGAGAAGGAGATGAATATGATTACTCTATTGTTGGAAATTTTTATTTAATTGTGTAAACCAAGAAATGTTTAGAATACAAATTTATTTTATAGGATATTTATGAAGTTACTAAATTACATCCAAATTTAACTAATTTTTTTTTTTATGGGACATTTATGACTTCTTAAATAAAATCCAAATAAAACTAAAAAATAAAAAAATTTGAGTGACAAGTAGTAATGATTGAAGGGAGGCTAGTGTGTTGAGATTCGTGCATTGAAGGGTGTGAGGGGGTTTTGTGTATATGTATTTTTAAGGTTAGATTTTGAAGATAGTTGTTTTTGCTTTTTGGGGTGCTGGTTAGATAGTACTTTTTGTTGAAGAATGTAATCTCACATTTAGTTAGTTAGTGAGTTAGGTCATCCATAGTATTTATTCACCTATGGTATTTTCCCATAGTATTGTCATTTGTATTTCCTATTTAAACTGTTTTTAATAATGAGAAGGCAATCAAATTTAATTCATAATCTGAAGTCCACAAACTCCTTTCAGATATGGTTGCAGAATTTTTTTCTTTTACACTTTTATTTGAGGTAAGTTTAAAATCATTGCCCAATTATTGGGCTCCTTTGAAGTTTAAAATTTTTAGCATCTCGTTTGCCTTAATGTTTCTCTTTTTCAGTTATTCAAATGGTTTCATTTAGAAGATAGTTTTTTGTGAATATGATTTATGATAAGTTTCTCTTTTTCAGTTATTCAAATGGTTTCATTTAGAAGATAGTTTTTTGTGAATATGACTTATGATAAGTTTCTCTTTTTCAGTTATTCAAATGGTTTCATTTAGGAGATAGTTTTTTTTTTAGTAGAGTTATGATAAGTTTTTTTGTTCAAGAAGTTTTAAGTTCAAGATCTGTAGGTTTGACTAGGGTTTATGTTTTTTTATAAAATGTTATAATGCAAGCACCTTAGCTATAAGAATTTGTATTTATTTTCATTATGTTTTCTTGTTAGAGTTTTATTATATTTTGGCAACCATTCTTTTATGTGGATATGAAGTTTATCTGTTATGTTATTTTTTTTCTTGGTTCTTTAGGATTTTCTAATTGTTGTAAACTTATCATAGTTTTTTAATGTTATAATGCAAGCCACTTAGCTATCGGAGTTTGTATTTATTTTCATTAGGTTTTCCTATTAGAGTTTTATTCTATTTTGGAAACCATTCTTTTATGTGGATCTGAAGTTTATCTGCTATGTTATTTTTTTTCTTGGTTCTTTAGAATTTTCTAACTGTTGTAAACTTATCAGAGTTTTTTAATGTTATAATGCAAGCCACTTAGCTATCAGAATTTGTATTTATTTTCATTAGGTTTTCCTATTAGAGTTTTATTATATTTTGGCAACCATTCTTTTATGTGGATCTGAAGTTTATCTATTATGTTATTTTTTTTCTTGGTATTTTAAGATTCTCTAACTGTTGTAAACTTATCAGAGTTTTTAGATTAAAAATGATTTATATTATTGGTTGTAAACTTATCAGAGTCTTTAAATTAAAAATCATTTATATTATTGGTTTGTGGCATAAGCCATTTTAGTTAAAAATCCTATAAGTTGGTAGGCTTGGAATTTGAGATTAAAAGTTTTTATTCAATTGTATACTGCTAACCCATATTCATATTCACGTTAAATGCAAAAAGGTATGTAATGCAAAATGTGTTTTCTGTTTGATTGTGATGCAGAAAAATGGGAAGCCATTGTGAGGGAACTGTGGTGGAAACCAATGGAAATAACAATACCCTGGAGTTCTCCTCTGAGCAGAATGGCCAAGAAAACTTTGATGAAGAACCTCTTAATGTTCCTGAATCTGAACAAGGAAAGACTGGAAAGACTACCGAGCTGAAGCACACTTTGCAGATAGGCGCGGAGATGCAAAATCATGGAGATTGTCACAAACAACCACCAAGTAAAAAATTTATTCAATTGGATCCGAGTGCAAGAGAGTTTAAGCCTGTATACTCCCTTCAAACTCCACTGATAGTGCCTCCTCCTGCACCTTTTTCTCTATACTCCCTTCAAACTCCACTCACAGTGCCTCCTCCTACACCTTTTGCTGCTTGGAACTTTGTTCAACCCACAGTGGGGCATCCTTCCCAGCTTGCATACGTTGCTGCATCCCAATTCATCACAGCTTATATGCTAGAGAAATTCAACTTTAATTATATGCCATCAAGTGTTCCTTCTCCTCCTCTTGCATGGGATCCCAGCATTACCATCATATTACTAAATACTGTTCCTCTAGAAACTCACCCCATTCAACAATCCTATACAGATTACTCCAGCTCTGCCAGTTCTCCAGTACCCTCCGCCTCTGCTCAATTGAATGCTATTGGGCTTAGTCACATGGGTATTGGCTATGGAAGAGGAGGTCGAAGCCAAAGGATCAGCACGGGTGAGAGTGAGCCTACAAGAAGGCCATTTGCTATTGTTGGGGCTGCATGGACAGCACCCAAAAGAGAAAATGGCAGTCAAGTTTTGCCATAGTTTGCTTTCGATGAAGCTCAAGTAGTATCCAACTGCACTCAGGACAGAACGACATTGATGATGAAGAACATTCCAAACAAGTTCAAGCAAGTATCTGTCCTCATTGACTTCTGTATATTAATTTTGTCAAATATTAATTTAGACTATTAATTTTGTTAAAGATTTGTTTTTATAGTCTAAAAATGCTTTTGTCTATGCTGGATCAACACTGCGCAAGTTGCAACGATGGGACAAATAACCCAGATGAGTCTGCATACGATTTTGTTTACCTTCTGTTGACGGTCGTATTTGACTAATCCCGCAACGGGGGAAGACAACCCAGACCAGGATCCTTAGATCAGGCTCCAAGCTCTTTGGGATGGTTGTTCCCGACAGGTTTAAAGGCTCTGTTAGCCTGGAAGTTTAAAAGTCTAAAGGTTAAAACTAATGCTACTGATTGCTCATCAGTCCTACACTTATGATTACCAAGGTTAATTCATGTTATATATTACAAGATGACAAACTGTTATATTTAACCTACTTAAAGCAGTTAATTATAAACACAAGAATAGAAAGATAAAAATTAACAGAGTTAATGCCCTATAGGGATGTATAATAAACACAGTGTACAGTAATTACAATAGAAATAATCTGAATATTTGTAATTCCTATAAAAGGATCTGATTCAAATAGATTTTTTGAATAATATAATCAATAAAAACTTAAACACATATTATCCTAATCTACACTCTATCCTGATCAGGAGCAATGGAAAATTTAACCTGCAATCGATTTATGCTGATAAGAACACTGCATGAAGACACTTGATAATACTTAAAGAAATTTAAACATTAGCAAAACCATACAGAAATATTTACATATTATATAACAATGATATCAATCATTAATTACAAAAACATGACATATCAGCAAGATCGAAAACAGTAACAGTCGATACTTATAAATAACATTTGAGCAATTCTTCAAAGAAATTATCACAAACATTTATAATATAGAAAAAAAATGAGTGACAAAACCGAGAGATATCCCAAATCATATGTAAAGTGTAAAAACTATATATATGTATTAAATATCACCAGTTCAAATGCTGTAGCTACTGACAGTTAACTATCTTGAGTCACAGATAGATCAAACAGCGGTCTTATCCTTCCTTTCCCAAACTATCGACCCCTTAGCAGCAGTATTTCTGAGCTTTCAAGAGAGAAATATCTTAAGCTTTGGCAGCATATAGTCTGTTTCCCCAGCTCCAGCTCTTGATTTTCTCTTCCAACATTGAAAAAGAAGTTCTTCAATACTGTTGAGCATTTATAGAATAACTCAGGCAGCAATGCTTTGATCTGAGAGAGAAATCTCTCAGTCCAGTATCCTCCCTTTAATCAAATTCTTCTCTGCTTAAATAAACCATGATCAGAAGAAATCAAAACAAATTAAGCTCTGCACAGGCGAATTTCTGGAAACAACCATTTCTTTGCCGGCCGCAACTGCAAAAATCGCGTTCAGAGAACCCTAAAAATCTCCCAAAATCCATCATTTTCTAGCGAAATCCCCCTGAGATAAACTAAATGGATCCATTCTCAGAAAAACCCATGTGCATATTTTTAAGATCTTCCTCCATTTGTTCACAACGTGGCTCAGAAAATCGCCTGTCAATTGAAAACGCGATTTTGTAACTGGCAACAATCCCGGCAGTTTGTTCCTTTTTTATCTGGAATGAAGCTAATCGGCTGAGATCCTCGAATCTCTCATGAATATCTGTAGTTGTGATTAAACCCATAATTATCAACTCAGAGTCTTTCTCTCCACAGTGTCCACAATTCCAGATTTTAAACAGTCATTTCTTCATTCTGCCATAAACCATGCTCTCAAACTAGTTGTAATAATAAATACATCCATGAGCTGGGCAGTCGAATTGCTACCTGTTCACAAAAGAAATAGGACAATCATTTACATAATCATTTTAGCATCTATCGCCCACTTTAAACCAATCACAAAAATGCATAAAGTTTATTTATAAAAATCATTATTACATTGTGCTAATGGTGAAGTTGTCCGGAAGGTAAAACAAATCAAGAATTGGAATTTTTCTTTCAGTTATCGCCCGTCAAAGTTTTGATGATATTCATCTTTTGTGACAAATGGAATGATCTACTTTGAACTCGGAATGAAGCATTTTGATGTTGCAATTTCATGTCGTGACAGACTTAGGTTGAAATAATCCAAGCCCCAATCGCCATTCTGTTTCTTTTTAACGTTAAATTAATCATGATTTTCCTTTAGTAATGAATATGTAACTTATTCATTATATGGCTGCTTTCTTCTTTTAAAATATGAAAAAACAAATCCCATAACCAATAGTATTAACTTCGACCTTTACATGCAATAATAAAGATGACATATGAGGACCATTATAAAGATGAAGATGAAATAATAAGGTTGTGTTATGCATAATTCTTATATTGAACGAAAAGCCTTGAAGATATAATTCGAATGAACTTTGATAAGACGCCAAAAAAATAAAATAATCAACCTTAAACCTTATCAATATTTAAGATAACAAAATCACATAATGAAAATAAAATTATAAATATTTAGATAAGATTTCAAAATTAGGTTATAACAAATTACTAACACTTATCCATTGGTTTTTAATGCAAATCCATTCAAAATAATAGTTTCAAAATAGTGATTTTGTCAACTAATCCATAGTCTGCAAATGTTTTTTTTTTAAACATTGAATTTCATGTTTCAGTAGCTTCTGGAATGTTACCATTTCAATAGCTGCTAATTCTTTAGTTTTTCCATATGAAATTCAAACATTTCATCAAAAATAAAATACAATTTTATTTGATGAAATAATGTTTTTTAAAGGCTGTTGGGTAGGGGCACAACACCTTCCAATGGACTCCCAGTAATTGATTTATGTCTTCCATTCATCATTAAAAGCTCGGGTGTAAATTATAAAAATGAAAACTAATACATGAGTCCTATATTTTTCAGGAATAGATGCAATCTCGGCTACGCCTTTGTGAATTTCACATCGGCTAAAGCCACTTTGAAGCTTTACATAAATTTCCATAAACAACCATGGGAGGCCTACAAGTCCAGGAAAATATGCCAAGTTACATATGCAAGAGTACAAGTAGTCAATGTTTTCGATTTCATACTCATGCATTTTTGTTTCTATAAAGTAGAATGATCTGCGGTAATATTCTTCAATTGTTGGTTTTGAATACATCTTTAGCTGTCGTAACATGATTCGATTGTTGGTTTTGAATACAGGGCCGAGATGCACTTGAAAAACGCTTTCTCAATTCGAGGTTCGCATGTGACACCTACGAGTTCTTGCCAATGGCGTTTGATCCACCCAGGAATGGGAACAATCTGACAGACAGAATTGTAGTGGGAAACCTCCAGCACTCCAGAAACAAAGATGGTGCAGCAGAATCCGAACCCAAGGAAGATGGTTTTTGCGTCAACATCACCCAACAGGAAGATGGTGCAGCAGAATCCGAACCCAAGGAAGATGCTCTTTGCGTCAACATCATCCCAACCTCCTCGTTAACATAATGAGAAGTCAAAACAGAAGAATGACAACTTCTGGAACCAATTACAATTGCAGTTCCAATACTGCCCATTATAGGTCGTCTCGCACAAGTTCTACTCTAGAAAACCACATATTTTAAATTTACAGCAGGAGGAGCATAGCGTCAACCTTCGTTGTTATTTCTCTTTGCTATGCAACTTCACAAGAAAAGTTTTATCTCTTGTAGGTCTTTGTTAGAAGTAGAAATTAGTAGATAGAGATGAGTATATATGGTTAGCAGTAAGAAATATATATAGTTAGCAGTAAGAAATATGTGGAGACATATTCGAAGCTCGAATTTTAAGGAGGTTGGTGTATGATCAGTTGCCAAGTCCAACTTTAGTAAGGAATTTATCAAACTTTTTCTGTTTATATATGTTTTGAAAAGTTTATATATGTTTTTCAGGAAATGGTTTTTGAAGTATTTTTATCTTATTTTAATGAAGAATGTTTTTGGTGTATGATCAGTTGCCAAGTTGCCAAGTCCAACTTTAGTAAGGAATTTATCAATTTTTGTTTTTATATATGTTTTTAAGAAGATGGTTTTTTAAGTATTTTTATTTTATTTTAATGAAGAACTTTTTTGGTGTATGATTAGTTGCCAAGTCCAACTTTAGTAAGGAATTTATCAAACTTTTTTGTTTATATATGTTTTTAGAAGATGGCTTTTAAAGTATTTTTATCTTATTTTAATGAAGAATCTTTTTTATGAAATTGAAATAATTTTTATATAAAATGTTTTGTATTAAGCTATATATTTTGCATAAATAAAATTCTGGTAAAATTTAATTATATGCATAATTCATGATCATAAACTTTTTTATACAGATATGTTTCTTGGGATTATTAGGATGGGCCCATGCTTTTCTCTTCAAATAAGTTTCTTGGTATTATTAGGATGGATTCATGTTTTTCTCTTCATATATGTTTCTTCCCATTATTAGGATGGGTTTTGAAGTATTTTCTGATTTTAATGAAGAAATATTTTTATGGAATTGAAATAATTTTTATAAGATTCAAAATATTTTTATGAAATTGAATTGTTTTTTATATTAAGAAGTTATGTATCAAGTTATCTACTCTACAAAAATAAAATTTTGGTAAATTTTAATTACACCATAAAAACATATTGATAGTAAGTAGAATCTCCAAAGCTCATTTAATGAACATATGAAGTGATCATGAAGGAAAGTTAAAGACCCATGATGAATCCTTTAAGTGGGGTATTCACTCATTCAATTACTCCTTAAAATACATAGATCTTAAATTTAAGGATAAGTAGAATTTTGTCACTAAAGAAAACTAAAGGAATCTTGGATGGTATAAATAGAAGATGAAACTTCTCATTTTATAATCATTTAAGCTCTTGAATTATCTCATCTAAATTATGGAACTTTTCTAGAAAACCACACCAACATTGGCTTGCCAATTGAATCCTTTAACTTGCACTGCATTTAATGTAATCAATAAATTTAAAACTCAGTACAATTATGTTTAACTATCTAAGCATAGGGAATATAATTATTCTACAATAATAGTCCCCTTACAATTACATACTTGTTTATACATTATAAACTATTATGTAAGGTATTTAAAATCCTACTAAGGATCTCTTGTAGATGTCTTTCCTACACTTAGTTGCTATTATATCATGTTAATTTTAGAAGTCCTTATCATTATATATTCATAAGTGAACCTCTCTCCATTGTTATTTAGTTATTATCATTATCTCTTAGCAATATCATATCCATTTTTTCAACACAAATAAATATTTAGAGATAGAGATACTTTTTGGGGGGTAAGAAAGGAGGTAAATCCTTCTATTGTTGGGTTAAAATAAAACAACATAAAAAGTTTATTGCGAGCAAATGTGCGAGTGGTGCAAGTTTATACAACCAAAATATAATAAAGAAAAAACTCTCTATGCAAGTTTATGTAACCAAAATATAGTAAAAGAACCACCTTATAGCCTCCAAATTGACAAATAATGATGAAACCCCTAGTCTCGTTACAAATAATGATACTTGACCCATATGGAATCAAAACTTTGAGCATCAAAAAAAAAAATGTACAAGACATACACTACCAACTACTATGATGTCGCTACCCCTCTCGCGGCATGGTGGTTATTTACTCACTCAACTTCTTTTTTTTCAGTGGCCTTTGAGAGCACCCTCATCTCGTCCAAACTGCTACATAGGTTGCAAGTTATAATCGCAGTCATCTCTGGAGTTGTCTTCAGCAACAGTTCCCATGAATGGAGCTTGTGGGCCAGTAACATACGTCCTACCCATAATGGATTGGTTGCTACTGGTCACCCTGCTGCAAGTTTATTTTCGAAAAAGGAGCTCCTCCATCTGTACTATCTTTCTTTCAATGGCGTCCAGGGTATTCTAAAAGTAGTGGTCTCCCAAGTTAAAGGAAAAGTGGTGAGATCCTCTTGCTCTCCCTACCCAGACTCCAAATTTTGCGCCTTTGGGTTCTTCCACATCAACTGTTATCCCTCCGACTCCCTCTTCGACTACGCATACGCATCTTGGGAGCTGTGATGTATAGAAGCAAGCTCCTCGAGGTGAGTGAAATGGCTCTGACTAATTGCAGCCACCTATACTTATGATGCATAAGAATAAGAATATCTCTGATTCTAAGAGGCGTGCGAGTTATACTATTACAACCTATCGTCACCTTAATTAATGGTTCATGTCCTTTCCCTCATTGGCTAGAAGTACAATCACACAAGGAAATGTACCCTCTAAGCCTCTCCAAATCGGACCGTCCCATGAAACTGTATGCAACACAAACATTGATCTAGGCTTCAATTATGATTTTTTTACTTTTGGCACGTTCCAGATCCGGGTCATTTCCTTTTTCTTACTTTGAGTCTCCACACTACCCTAAGCACTGCATTATTACCATCCACGCAAGGCATGTGAGATATAAAGGACCGTATTGTCATTTATGGGAAGAGATCCCTCGCACCAAATGAGGATGTGTGTTCCTTTCCCCATGTGTCCTTTCTACTCCACCACCATGTTTTCTCACAAGGTGGGAAAGGTCTGCATTGGCAAGTTCCATGCATTCACTCTTTAATGCATGTTCATAGGTGTCCTCCAACTGACTCACCTCAAACGATACACGTGCCAATCATTAGAGGAAATTTGGATGAAAATGGGCCTCCTAAGGAAAATATTAAAAAAATGTCATGTAGCCACGTTTTTATACTATTTCACTTTCGAAGGTGCCAAGGGTTATTTCACTTTTATCAAAGCTACCTTAAATATATATTTTATATTAAAATCAATATATGAGGACAAAGTTTGATGTAGTGTTTTCACCAAAAATTAAATACACAATTCTATCTTAAAATTTATTTGACTTTTATGGTCTATAATATTATTGTTATAATATATTAATTATAGCTTAGTTGAGAAGGAAGTGATCGAGCTCACACAATAGGAGGTGGGATTGGAAGCAGTCATCCTTCGAAGAAAGTGTAATAGTTCACTAGTCTATCTCCATGCCACCGAAAATGTATCGGTGTAACACACCGGTTTTGACCCTATTGCATTATATGTACATGATGTATATATTGTAAATGATCATGGTACGGAGCTCAAGGCCAAGGCCCCACCATTGATTGGTTATGCCATGTTTTGGATTTAAATTGTCACTGATGGTATATCGGGGCATGCGGCATACATCTTGAGTTTTTTCATCATGTAAATATGCATCTTTAATTAAATAACCTGACTAGCTACGTTCACGGCAACTAGATTGAGAAGGGGCATGATTCTAATAAGGATAAGGGAGGGGAATTATCAAAATTGAACCTATGGGGGAAAACCCATGTGTCACCACCCTATTTGAACTGCTCAACTCCCCTTGTCTTATCAAACTACCAATTTTAATGTTCAGCTGAGTAGTTGAGGCAGTTATGGCTGGGAGTGGAGTGTGGCAGGACTGTTAGTCTTTACCCACATGCACACTCCACCAGCGGTTTGACCTCTCGATGGAAAAAAAAACCATTGCCATCACTCGAGGGGACTCCACTCTCTCCACGATGGTGCTGAAACTCTCACACATTTCCGATCCACATTCTCCATTGTTGTTCATCCTCATACAAGAAAAAGAACGTTTTGTGTCTCACGCAGCAAGCTGGGAGCTATTCGTTCATTATCACCCATGATTTTTTTTGTGGAGAGCCATTTTATGCTCAGGGACTGTGTGTAAGTTTTTTCTTACTGATTTGTGGCTCGTGCATATGTTTTTCCCTCTGTACATTTGGGGTCTGGTGCAAGTTTCTCTCATGCACAGGCTGGGAGATTGTATTTTCTCCCCAGCAGGGTCTATGTAAGTCTTCACGTGGCTTCATTTCCCTAGAAGGGCTGTTGTTCCCCACGTTTGTTGGTTGTGTATGCTGTTACACTTTGGGGTTGCCGCAGACTGTCTGGAGTCATTTTTCCTTGTTAAGCTGAAATTGCTGAGTGATTGCCTGCGTGCAATGGTTGGTCTTTGGACTGTGTTGGGAGCAGGGATGGGGACTTGGTTTTCTTGATAAACCTGGTGTGTTTGGAAACCACACAGACAGAGATGGGGGGCTGGATTTCTTCTCCACAACCCCTGAATAGCACTAGAATGGAATGCAGGGCCTGAGGGACTGTGTAGCAGAGAAGGGACTGATTCCTTGTGTTGGGTGTGTGTGGGTGTCTTATAAGTCAGGCTAGTTCTGGTGTAGGTGTTCCTAGCTCTGTAATGAGCTCACCAACTTAGCATTTAGCCTTTCCCAACTCCTTGATGGCCTGATAAACCTGACCATGATGGCTTGGATGTCTTGTTGATGGCCTGATAAACCCAACTACGTTGGCTTGGCTGTCTCTTGTGTATCCTTGGCTATGTGTAAGCCTGCTTGTTCCCTTACTCCTTGGAGAATCATGCCCAGCTCAGGGGTGGCAACGTTGTTGAGAGATTAAGGAGCACACTGGCCTATGGTTGGGTGGAATGTTGCAGCGACGTAGCTGGTTGTGGAATGAGTTCTTCATAAGATAAGTAATCTTGCCTATTTTACTTCTGCAACCATATTTTTATGTTAATGAATGCGATGAACATGTTGAATGAATGCTTGAATAAATGTCTATTGCTTCCGTTGTGTATGATAAATAATTGCATCTGTGTATGTTCTACTTCAATGCATTCTGTTTCAGCATTTTTATGAATTCACATGTTCATGGGGCTGGTAGCTCGGATGGTTAACGCCATGGTAGCGTCCTCTTCACTGGTCGGAGGGTCGGGGACGTTACAGTCAGGGCTCAAATGATTCACCAAAGAGATGAGACCTTGGAAGCATTAAGCGGGTTCTAAAGACCCCCTGAAACTAAATAAGTAATTGGGATGAGAAAGCAAGTGCCAGCCAAGTGTCAATAACAGGACGTTCTGTTAATCGGGGAAGGGACAATACTTGGAGATATCAGAAGTGAGAATGATGACATGAGTAATGAGAAATCATGTGAAAAACAAGTTCGCTTTCCATATCTAGGGTTTCTGCGTTCAGTCAATCTATGCAGAGTGAATCAGTCCATAAGGAACCCCCGAAAGGGATTTTTCCGATGGGTACACGAAAGTGATGTAGTTTCTTTGTCTCACTACTGAATTATGCGTGTCTATTATAGTAAATTAGAGGCCATGTCCTGCTTTTTATTACCAAATTGAATGAATGTGAAAGCACACTTCTGTTAGGGTTTCAACTTCAAGGAAAAACATTGAATTGGGAAGCCAATCCTCCCAATGAATTGACTGTACCCCAAACTGACACTCCTCTTTTTGGATTGGGAAAGTGGAACATATCAGGGGGTAGCAATTGTTTAATAAAACCACAGGACTCTGCCAAGTGGTAATACGATGTATAGAGTCTGACACGTGCATGGTGACAGAATAAACACCATAGGAGCACGAGGTATGACTCAAATAGAAAACACCCAGAGATGATGATACTGCACACTTGGAGGAAGGCTCCACCCATGGTGAGGTCAAGGGTACATAAAAATCTGATGGAGTGCTCATGTGAACGTCTCATTAAAATAAAGAGTTATAACAATACCAAGAACCTACCGAAGTATAAATGTAACAACTAGATATTGAATCCATAGTATCGGTACAGGGCAGAGGTGTGACAGGTGCCTTGGAATCGAGTTTGTTAATCGCCAAAAAGTAGACCAAAATGTGGGAAGTTAAGGTTTAATATAATATTATTAAATATTAATATTAGTTAAAAGTTATTAGCATGGGGGCTTCACTTGTTGACTAATATCCTATCACGTTAGTTCATATTAGGGGTTTTTAAATTTATAAAAAATTGAACCAATATATTGCAGGTATTAGGGGGGATGAGGTGTTTAAGGTGGGGGTGGGTAGGGTGGTTTATAAGTATTGAGGTATAAAAAGGGGTGGGGAGGAGGTTTCAAGTATTGGGAGGGGGTTTTAACAAAAAGATTTTGGGTCAATATATCTAGAAATTAAGGGTATTCTTTAATATCCCATGATCGCATGTGCTATGTGAGAGGTTCACTAAGTGAAGTCCCCATGGTTACTAGACTCAACTTTTGACGGTTATTATAAAATACTAATTATAATATAATATTATTATATATTGCTTATAAATATTAGTTATGATATTCGTTAAAAGTGTTTAAACCCAATTTTAAAAGCTTAGTATGAAATATTAGATAATATTAATTACTATTACTATTATATATTGGTTACATATTACCTAAAATATGATGTGTATATTAGTTATGTTGCTAGCTATTATTATAGATTAAATAGATATTATATATTAGTTAAAATTTATTAGACCCACCTTTTGGTGGTTATTATAAAATATTGATTATAATATAATATTATTATATTTTAGTGATACTATTAATTACTATTACTACTATATTTTATTTATTGGTCACATATTACCTAAAATATGGAGGGTACTTTTCATAGTTATTATAATAATATTAATTATATTATATTATTATTATTATATCTTAGCTATAATATTAATTATATATTATATATTGGTCTTGAATCACCTAAAACATGAATGAGTATTTGACTAAGTAATATGTTTGGACCGAGTCAAAGTTATTGGAACGAGTAATATTTTTCGACAAAGTTACAATTATTTGACCCTCAGTAGAGTTAAAGGTATTGGACCGAGTAATATTATTTTTACATATTAGATATAATATTAATTATTTTTAGTGTTACATATTACAAATAGGAGAAGTATTACCTAAAATCAGTTAGAATAATATTTTTATTTTCAATATGCAAGATAATTTTGGGCAGCTTAGACACCCCATAGACAAGTTATATTATTAAAATAATTCACCTATCCCCAAATTCATATTAAAAAAATATTTAAGACATATACAGTATTTCAATTTTAAAGCAATTTCATTAGCTAACACATGATGACATGGAATTTGAATTAGGGTTGAAAGGCCCATTTGAGTTGAAATTTCCTCAAATGACTCCTTTGTTTTCTAGAGTGTTGGCCACCTTGTTTGTTATACGTCGGACGTGCATGAACTAAACTGTCGAGGTGGCATCCAATACATGCTAAAGTTGGTGTAATCGACCCTTCCATTTCAAATTCTGGGAGACTTTGTAGATGGGTGATCCGTGTTGAATTCAACTCACCATGGATATCATTATCAGAGAGAACCCCTCAACAATCAAAGGAATTCAAATCTTTTGTACCTCCCATCGTATCCCGCTCACCAATCCTTCCAATTTTGTAGCATTATTGGTGTTTTCTCCTAAGTATCCCAAGAAAACATTCAGAAATTTTCTTTCCGCATTTTAGATTTCCTTGTCATATCCAGTTGGCATGGGGTTCCCTTTCGTTGTTCCATCAAAGATAATATTGAATGTACCAATGGGTGGGAAATGCCAGTATTTAGGACTCTGGTTAGGAATGGCTTGCTTTCATGTGCTTCTGATACTCTCAGGTATAATAAATATCCCCCAATCATTTAGAATTTTCCTTTCTACACTATCAGCTTTTAAATCTTCAGTTTTCGACTATGTCAGTTTAAGCGTGTCTTTGATATGCAAATCTACTAATGACAAGACATCGTCGAGGCTGCACGATTTACCCTGAAAATTATGCATGTTCCTCTCCTTTGAGACTCCCATTCTACAAACCGAGGGAGAAATTGCCACAATTTGTTGAGAATCGTATTCCAGAAAGGCCTTGTCATTTTGGTGGCTACAATGAGATCAAACAAATCCTTACCTAGGTGACGTGTAGATATAAAGATACTTGGTTATAATATAAATAAAGATTATTGAGTACACAATTAATCATACTTTAACCCAAGCTCGATCAATAGTTGTAAGGTGTAAGTGAAACATAATCTTTCTCTCACACACACACATATATAGTCCACATTAATTTCAACTTAAATATTTGTTCTCATGCAAAAAGTTCAATTAATCATTTCATAATTAATAGTATGACAATCCATCCAAATCAACTTATAAGTTAATTATGCATATATATTTAATCACACTTGTTAACATAGCACAATAGGTTATTAGCATAAATGAGAGATTATTTATTAATCATAAGAAAATAATATTAACTCATGCATTCCATATACACAACATTTATTTAAATAATTCATCATTTACATATTGAAATAATATTCACAAGTTTGTACCATTCAATTAGCTCCACCATAAAATATATCCTTTGAATTTTACATCATTTTTAGCAATACAAATACACCAACAAAATTATACTTATGTGAAATGAGTAGACTTGCGCAACATAAGGCGACTAAAGGCTTGAAGGAAACTTTCCACTGAACCTTTTTGCTCTATGTCTTGTGTATATTTTTTCGTGTGAGATACCACCCGAGAGATGCGCAAGAATCCACTATGTAAGACTTACAGGGAATCCTCCTGCTCTTTTGATTCTCGAAAGACTATAACATAAGCCTCATTATATCATCAACCACACAAGATTTATATGGATATTTCTAATGTAATTTATTATGCTTTTAAAGAGGTTATTTCCTTCCTCCATCCACTATGCAATAATTGAAATCAATATACAATTAATTTTGAAGGAGTTACTTCTTTCTATTTTGAATCTAATATGACCGATATAATTTATTTTGAAGGAGTTACTCTCTTATATTTTGAATCTAATATGACCGATATAATTTATTTTGAAGGAGTTACTCTCTTATATTTTGAAGGAGTTACTCTCTTATTTTGAAGGAGTTACTCTCTTATATTTGAATCTAAAATGACCTTTTCATGATGATGATGATGATGGTGATGGACATCCATTGAGACCAACTTTGGTCTATCTAACCTTAAAAACGAAAAATACTTCTTTTACTTTAAAATCTTGTTCTAAGCTCAAAAAGCTTGCCAATAAGATTTTATATAATGTTTACTCTTTGTAAATACTTTAACCTTGGTTAAATGGATTGTGTAAATATTTTAAAGAATTTTAATTACTAATGTTTGATTTTTAAGAATTATTTAATAATATATAAATATTTATATTTATAAGTTGATGATGATGATGATGATGGTTAACATCCACTCACAGACTTGTTCTGTGGACCTAAAGAAACCAATTAATTATTTTGTTTTAAGATTGTATTCCTATGCTCAAAGAGCTTGGTGAGAAGAGTCTCAAGCTCACTATAATTTTTGACAAGAGAAGTTGGAAAGTTAATAACTAAAATTTATATTTAAAAAACTCAAATTTGTTTGTTTTAAGAATTTTATACACAACCATAATCGTATTATGATAAAAAAATAAAGGCTATATAAATTGAAAATAAACTAACATAAAATAAAATAAAATAAATAGAATAAACCAAACATAATACCAAGAAGTCATAACAGGTTTTAATGGTTAGCCTTCATTCAAACTTATAAAAAATTTAGATGGAGTCAAAACCCATTAAACATAACCAAAGTCGGTGGAACATCACACTCATTGGTGGAGCACATGTCGTGAAAATCACAATAAGCTGTTAAATATAATTAACCTCTATTAAACTAACCATAACCATGATTTTTTAACCACTATTAAACTAACCCACCAACATTAATCATTATTAAACTAACCATAAAAAGATTTTTTTAACCAATTTTGTTTAAAACTATTAAGCTAACCCTAACAGTGAGTTGTTAACAAATTTTAAGAAAGTCTCTCATGTCAATAAATTTTTATGATTAAACTAAGTTTCAATATTGTTGGTATATTGCATTGGGAAATAGTAAATTCATTTACCTGTTTGATTTCCATTTAGTTGTGGAAACTATTTTTATTTTCTTGCAAAAATACATGAGTCGCTGCTACTTCTACCTTCAATTGTCCACAGTGCCAACGAAAATCAATAAGAGATTCTGATTAAACTTGAATCAGAATATAGAAAGGAGAAAAAATTACAATAGAGTTCTGTAGGTTCTTTAATTTACTGTTAATAATCCATCTTGTTTCAAATTATTAAGCTAAAAATTGACCATGTGTAATGTCCCAAAAAATTGAATTTATTTTTTCTTATTAGGCTAGTTAAAACTACCTATTCTGGACATTATTAAACTTGCGGAATGTGTCATACGCGATTGTACTACTTATTTGTCATAAGATGTTCTTACATCCTACTTCTTTACTTTCTGTTAGGATTATTACTATGTTTACTTACGATATCGTAATGTTGATTACTATGCTATTCTCATGGTTATACAATGTTGTGTAGGCTAGTTACTTTGATTATGTACTTTAATAATTTGAGCATGTGTTTAGTGTTGTATACATGGTTCTAACTTAACTTTTTTCTTGGAACCAAAGTGGGTGGAGTGGCGTGACTAGTTCTCCCATGTAACTGCCTAAGAGGTAAAAGTTTCTACTTGTCTAGCGGGCTTACTTAGTTCTTTTGAACTAATGCACTTCTTCCTTTTTATGTGCAGGTTCACCTAGTGTGGGAAAAACTAGTTAAGGAGTGAAGAGCATTGGATCACTAGCGCTTGTACTTATAGTTATGTCCTAGTGACATTCACTGGTTGTTTTTAATAGACTTTGTGCTAGTGACGTGGTCATCACCGTACTTATTATTTGTATGACCTAGAATTATTAACTACGTGGGACTTATTATTCATGGTGTAAATATTAAGATCTGTTCATGTCTTAACATACTTTTATTATGTGTCTAATTTACTAAATGCAATAACATATACTTTTATTATTCTTAACAAGTTTATAATCTTTTGTTAAAGACCAATCTTGGCTTAATAAATAACAACATTTCCATTGAAAATTTCATATGTTATGGTCCTAGGCTTACAGCTTAAGAAATTCGATAAGAATGGTTCTAAGACTTAGATCCTATAGTATGTGATGTATGTGATACTTATGCCTTATATTGACTTGGGGGTGGCGAGTTTAAACCATTGCACATGGGGTTTATAACTTTTCATGAAATGGAGGCATTCGATATTGTAATGCATAAGAACTATAGAGAAGTGAGTTTGGCGATCATTAATGGATGACATCTTGGTGCCTTTAATGCATGTTGGAATGTGTGGCATCCCAACTTAGGGCTTGGCTCCACGATGGGGTTTGGTCATTTGCAATGTAGCTTCTTACCCTTTGCTCCCGTGTAGTATGGAGAATGTGACTTCCATGAGGATGACAGGTATGAGAAATTTTTGGGTTTCATAGAATTCGTTGTTTGTTTGTAGCTTACTCACGAGTAATAATTCTCATTATTGTTATCATTTTGTGGTTGCAGGTTTCAGGGATGGTTAGGAGAGGCATGGTTTGTAGCTAGAATGCAAGTCATGGGAAATGCCATATCATTTACGGTAATCCTGTTAAACAAGCATTCACTTGTCACCTCTGGGCTTAATGGTTAAGACTGAGTTCAAGGGGACTTCACTTAGTGAACATGTCACATAGCACGTGTGATCATGGGATATTAAAGAATACCCTTAATTTCCATAGATATTGACCCAAAATCTTTTTGTTGAAACCCCCTCCCAATACTTAAAACCTCCTCCCCACCCATTTTTATGCCTCAATCCTTATAAACCACCCTTCCTACCCCAACCTTAAACCCCTCATCACCCCCAATACCTGCAATATATTGGTTCAATTTTTTATAATTTTAAAACCCATGATATGAACTAACGTGATAGGATATTGGTTAACAAGTGAAGCCCCCATGACTGAGTTTAACTCATCATTTATTGAGTTTGATTGAGTCCGGTTCCAAAAGATGCGTTTTAGTGTAGGGTTGACTGTGTTTGGAAGAAATCTGCATTTTTTTGGGCAACAACAGACTTTGGGTTTGTTGTGGGGTTTCGATGGACTTTGGGCCTGAGCTTATAATGTAATTGAATGTATTTAAAATGGTGATTTTAGCAGTGGAGAGAACCTCGGTGCCATTGACAGGATCTGTGTCTATTTTATACTTCATATTTTGATTTATGTTATGTGAACAAGCAACACCATTGCTTGCAATAGTACAATGGTCAAAGGAAACGACTGTGTAAAGTTGGTTATGGATTTATAAGACTGTTTGTAAATGTATTTATGCTGCTTTCATTTCAATGGTTATTATACTTGTGTTTTATGTCGAATTCGCCTTCATTGGTTGGAGTGGTTAAGTAGATGGCTAAACAGTCAATGCTGATGGCTTTTGGGGCCACATTGTGAATGGCGTTGGCACTCACCATCATATTTGTGATAGCATAGATGGATGCATACTTACTGTTTTAATTTTTATGTAGCATGAATGGAATAGTAATGTCGACTCTGGGTATAAACCCTACGTTGGAAAATATTGTGGTTGGATATTTTATTGACAGGTTGTTAAGCATTGTTAATTAGTTTAGTTTACTGTTGGTTACTTATGGTGTCGTGGCCATGGATTACAGCATATGGGAATGGTAATGGGTATTACGACCTCTGTGTAAAGATTCAGTTATTATTTACATCCCACATACACATTGTGTATAGCGTGGCTCTATATAATGTAAAAATATTCTACAGGATTTGATCATGGGTCGTTGTTTATGATGAAGTTTTATAAATTGATTACTGTGTATTCAATTATCTTGGGGTTTTTAATATAATGGGATTTGTGTTTTATGGTATGTGAATTGGCATTTGAATGTCCATAGGATTCGATCCTCGGATATCTTATTTAAGTATATATCTTGTAAATTAACTTTGTAGCGATATTGTGGTTATTATTACATGGTTGTTGTAAGTAATATTATGCCATGTGACTTAAGTTTATGTGGATTTTAATATTATAGGTTTGGAATCGTTTTTTAAGCCACGACTTTGTAATGTTAATAAATTTATTATTGTTTATGCTTCATAGAAGTAACTAGTATAGATAGTATAAATCATGGAACATTTGTAGGGTCTTGATTACTTGGTCTATTAATTGGTTTATGATAATGTTTATTTATACATACCTCGAAAGGTCTTCGCTGGTCTTAAATTTTCTCTAGTATGTGATGTTTATAATTTATTCTGAGATGTAATTGTAGTGTTGATAGATTAGATTTATATTTCTATTCAATACTTGTTAATATAGGTATATATCTATAATATATTTACTAGGTTCTACTTAATAGATTTATTGTGTTGTATAGTATTGATAAATTAGTATGGACGGTTCTGTTTCTATTTCTAATATAGTATATATATATAATATTTATTAGATACTATTTATTATATCGGTTTATTATATTTCTAATTTAGTTTATTTAAAACTGGGCTTGAAAGTAGCCTTTACTTTCTAGACAAAGCTCTACTGGCAATATGGAATCTGCCAGTAGGGTTTTTGAACAACAAAACCTATAGGCACTACTTTTTAGAAATAAATATAAGTTATAAAAGGACAATGTTTAAATTGTAGAAGATGGTACAAAAGTAATATGGAAAGAAAAACAAAACCCTCGATAATCTTTAAGCATGGATTTAATTTTAGAAGTAAACTTAATGAACAATACCTTTGGTAATTCTAACATAGGAAATAAATTACAGCCTAAGGTTTATAATTTTAAAATGTAAACCCTTGAAATATTTTGAAACGAAAACGAAAAACATATAGGGTTAGAATATATAATATAAACTATTGCATAATCTAGCCAACACTCAATCTAGAAAATGAAATAGGCAGTCGAGAACGTCATACCTAAAAAATTGAAGCTCCTTTAATGGTTGAAACCTGCACACTAAATTAACCAGCATTAACAATTCATAGGAAGATCTCACCTTTGTATGAATTACTTGGGAACTACCAATTTCCACCCAACCATGACCTGGAACCATTCCTGGTTTCAATCCAGATCCCTCGGAGCTGCTTCCAACATGCAAGTAGCTTAGAGCTCCTAAGGTGACGTTTCGCTAACTGGTATATCTCATCTAGATCAGTTCTACTTTTTCCTTTTAGGAATAATGCTCTCCAAGAATTCACTTGAGAATTGTAATATACCACTTATCTCTTAAAGCTACAGACCATTCAAGGAGTCTGCAAAATAAAAAGTTTAGTAATCTTTTCACCAATTAAAGCATTTATACTGCATTCATAACATCCTCATCATGTAAAATAAATAAGCATGCACAACATAATAAAAATGAGACAACCATATTCACGTGGTTCACCTCGTCCACGAGGCTACATCCACCAATTTGTTATTATTTTATTTCTTTATTAAATAGAGTAGTTACAATGTCATCGGCACCTCCATGGCTGGTTTACCTTATCTCAAGGCTCTTTGCAGAGAGCTTCTTGTAACTCAATAGCCCTCTTTTAGGACCCTCATAACCAGCTCATAAAAAGATTAACAACCCCTTGGGAACACTGTGAACTTGACCTTAATACAACAAAAATAGGTACCCTAATCGGTGGGTGCCTTTTAAAAAAAATAACCTAATACTTGTCAAGTACCAGGAGACTACTATTGTCTAACAATTAGAGGTATTATTCATTTGATCCAATAAGGATATTTTTATTCCCAAAGTACTCATTGTGTAACTTCTATGTTAGTTAATACAATAAGCTCATATACTGAATCCTAACAATCTATGGGTTAATCCTTACTAGCTAGAACATCATGAGAGTCCCTTCATCATATGAAGTATTCCATTTGTGGTCTTTGTTTTTATTATTTTCAAGCATCTGCAATTTAATCTCATTTCAAAGTTTTATGCTAAACCAGTATTTTCTCATAACTATGAACCTTCCAAAGACTTCATTCATAATTCCTATCCATTACCCTCTAGAATAAGCAATGGGCATCACAAATGCTTACACACCATCGCCATAGGTCGTAGCTATAAAGCCAAAAAAAATTGCCACTCGCTAATAAGGATTTCGTAATTTACCGATCGAACACGTAGGGATGAGGAACATAACTGAAACCCAAGGAGAAAGGATTTTCTCGTCTTGATTAATATTCGAAGAAACCAAGCGGTCACGTATCAATCCCTTGGATAAATCCCATGGGGGGTTCAAATTAGTTCTTCCAATGAAAATCAAAAAACAAAAAGTGGATGTGCCATGTCCTCACACGAACATTCACCCAGTCAGAAAAGGGTGAAACGCACATAGGGTTTTCTCTAGACGTATAAATGGGGAAAAACCCTAAGACACAATAATGGAGATTGTAGATCCTTAGGCAGTCAAATCCAGTCGTGTAAAAAGGTAAGTTGCATATGTTATTCCCAACAATATTCCCCAATGATTTAGACCTCCCCTAATTCAAAGGAAGAATAAAACAAGATCAAATCGTAGCCTGTACCTCTGATTTAGCTTAGTAGTAAGCATAGAGAGGGGCCACAGTAATGAGTTTGCAAGGAAAGGATTGAAACAAGAAAACACTATAGTTGAAGCAAATCAGGGAGTGAATAGGATAAGACCCAACATAGTCCTAATTAGGCAGGGCTCAAACTTTGAAAACTCCATGATCCACTAGGATGAAACACAGACGGTCAAGTGCAAAAACTTAAATCAGGCAAAACGCAGCGCGTATCTCAAAGGTCAATAACAAGAAGGCAAACACTATCTAAAACTAGACAAATGCACTACACCATAATGTAATTCAGAGCTAAGCGTTAACTATATCCTTAAGATATTACCACAGAGCATCTAATGGATGTTAATAAGTATTTACCAAGCGACATACCTGAGTTATCTTAAATATCATGCCCATCAATCTGAGTGAAAAGGACGCCCATGCTTTGGCAGACGTTGGTTCCATCAACTAGCGCATAGAGGTAAATGAGATCAACCGGATCAAAGAAAACGCAAAGATAGAAAGTCGAGGGCAGTGCTCCTCAATGCGTAGAGCACCCCCCCCCTCCCCCCTCAAAACGCAAAAAGTTCTCTCCCTTCCAGAAGGATTTTGAAACTGTAACCACCTCCCCTTGCTGCTCAGCATTCTGCCCTACTTAAAGTGTGAGGCAGACCGACCTAAAACCCTCAGATTGTCCCTCTGAATGCAGTCCTCCATAAAGTATCCATCCGTTTAGTCATAACTACCTTTTCACGCGCATGGAGTGCTCTCAACCACCACCCAAATTTTTCGTGGGTACTCTACTGGAAAAATCCATTTTCCACGTTGTCAAAATAAATGCATAATATATATATATATATATATATATATATAATACCCTATAATATTATATATCATCATCTAGTATAACGCCATTGTTATTATTCCAGGTAGGGTTATATAGAGGCATTGCAATTTCCTCGACTGGTAGTCCCTTAAAGATTTAGTACCTTGCTAGTTTTTCTTTGTTGTTCTTTAAAACTTGTTACCATTCGACTCTTTTAATTCGAAGCTAATATGGTTGAAAAATCTCCTCTTATCACGGCTTAAATCATGTAACTAGGCTATAATATCATAGCCAGAATAAATCCAACGAAGTAGGGAATCCCTCATAGGATGAGTTCCTACCTCTAACACTACCATAATTGAACGATATGTAAGATTATGTCCTTGAATTATGTTTCCCTAAATCCTTGGATTGTTTTCTCCTTGGTTCTTTCTTTAACCCCCCCAACCCTCTCGTCAAGGTTACTAGGCGTCTTGAGTTGGGATAAGTTTTTTTATCCATGGTGGGCTTAGTTAGCCCTTTTGTTAAGTTGTGTCATTGTATTTTCATCTTATAATTATTTTCACTTAGATAGTTAACTTTTATAAGCCACAAGGTGTTGTCTTGGGTGGGGCCTTGGCCTTGAGCTCCTCACCGAGACTAGTACAATAATATGCAAAATTATAAAATATTCCAAGGCATAGGAGAGGGATATTATATCCTCCCCCCCTAAAAGAAAGAACATCGTCCCCGGTGTTTCTTGTTTCTTCGACAAAACTTTTATTCTTCTCTGGAGTCATCTCTTCTTGCTTCGCCTTGTTCGGATCTCTCTTTCGGTTTTTTTTCTTTTTTCTTTTCTGATCCTTGTGGTTTTGCGGGACTTGGAAAAATTGGGTCTACCCAAATTTCATAAATAAGAGTCAATTCATCATGGAACATACTTAGCAAGTCTTTTGCAGTATCATAACTACAATTTAGTCTTTTCAGTAATTTATGTCCAAATCACAATTCAACTTAAACAAAAGTCATGGATTATTTTACATTGTAACAATCTACAATTTTTTTGTGTTCATTGGTGCCATAATACCCATTTTTTTTTCGATAATGCAATTGATACATCAATAAAACATGACTACTAGCATTGACATTGAGACAATGTAGAAATCCCATTATACAATTTTTATAATCTGCAGTGGCTCCAAAATATACCTGTCAGTTCTATTTGTCAATCAATCAACATATTAACTCATAGGTACAAGTTTACCTATATTGCACATACCTTTTACCGCGTTGTTCTTTTCTTTGGATGTCCTCCATCCCAGCACACCAAGTTCCAACAGTACTCCAAGTACCAATTCAAGCCACCCAACACAAGGACGATACCAACCCTTTGTGTATCTCCTTTGTGCTATTCAGGGTGCTTTATCATTATTCTTTTCTCAGGATGTTCCTCCATCCCAGCACTCCAAGTGCTAACAGTACTTCCAGTACCAACTCAAGCCACCCAACACAAGGATGATACCCTATACCCCTTTGTAGGCGTATCTCCTTTTTGTGCTCTTCAGGGTGCTTCACCAAGATGAGGCACTCCATTCTCACACACCTCCACAGCGCCTAGAGGTTATTCTCTTCACATAGTCCCCCACTCATGTGACAGTCCTCTAATGTGTGCGGAACGAGTCTTAACCAAATGTCTTACATCTGGGTGTCCCCAAAATGCATAATGGTCCCTCGCTGGCCCAGGGGAACAACAAGGTAGCTTTCAACCACTACCTCCATCACCACCCTCGTGGTGACAACTTTATACACCTGAGATTTAATTCATCAGAGTCCTGGAGCTTTAGCATTTTCTCATGGCCATAATTTTCCATGCCTGCAAGCACTCTATGGGTGTTAGTTTATCATATTGCGGATAACCCAAAATAATCAACTAGCATAGTTTCCTAGTTTGCATTGATTTGAATTTCCATTCATGAACTATATAACCTTGTAAACCATACAGAAGGTTATTCCTTACTCCCTTTTTTTTTATATATACCATAATGCATGTCAATTGTAGCAATTGTCATAATATCAGTGAAGGCTGCAAGGTTAGCATGTTGACAACATCCACCGTTAGTTTACGAACAACCAGATTATACAAATTGATTACTTTTAAAAATAACCTGACTGATAAAATATGGGTGCATGTGTAAAGATACATCAGAAACATAACCATTCATTATAACATCATCAGCTTCTTAATACATAACCTAAATAAGCTTATCATTAACCTTACATGCTATGCCAAGTCAAAGTAGACATATTGTTATTCATTAAATCGTTTTAATGAACCTACCATATAGCCAATCTTGTGGTGGATATATGATTTAAGATGCAAATAAATATAACCTTTATACATTCGTCTTCATTGTAGCAAATACTTGCTCTACATCCATTCAGGGAGTTACCCAATAGAGATAATAAAGCAATAGATGCCTAAAAAGTGAAGACTCTAAGCTCTATCCCATAGTAACTAAACAATATTCAATTCCAAGAAAAGATTTAATGAAATTGTTACCGCTCAATAAACAATTATTTGTCATGCACAATAATTAAATCAATCCCATACTAAAAATTCCAAAAACCATTTAATGAAATGGTTTCCGCTCAATAAACAATTACCTGTAATGCACAGTAATTAAATCGATTCCCATGAGTAACATACCCATAAACTAGACATATCTGTCGGGGTCACGTATAGCAAAATGAGACTTCATCGAATGCTGCAAACGTCTAAACGAGTTAAAAGTCATTGATAAATAATATTGACCAAAATTAAGAAAAAAAGTTATTCAGTTGAAAGTAAAATCCATTCTAGCACATATTCAATATAGATGACATCAACATATGCCATCATTCATTTTTGTTATTGACATTAATTATCGTAAGGTCTCCAAATCCTGCAGATAAGGCATTTCAAGGATTATGTTTTACATTTCATTAGTCAACAATGAATATGAAAATCACAAACAAGACATACAATAAAATGGTTAGAGGACTTGTTCTTTGAATGTGACCACTAAAGAATAATGTTCCCCTCCGAGTCGTAGTAAAATACAATCCAAAAGGCATACAGAGCTAGGATCTCTAGTTTCATCACATAATCCAGAAAGAAGAGGGAATACCCCATAACAATTGTTGAAGCTCTTAGGTCTGATATTACCCAAATAAAAGCACGATAGAAACAAGAGATTCCCAAAGGTTCATAATTTTAACAAGCAGAGGTTTACCCTTGAACACAAGGATTTGGATCTATCTCATAGACCAGATCTCTCATATATTCCATCAACCACATCAATCCCAACAAGGAAGAGTATTTTCAAGATCTACAGGAGTCTTCAACCAATAAAAAGGTGTATCTCCAAATCTTTTCAACTATGAGACCCTAATTCAAATCACAGATTGAAAATCATGGTTTCTACTTTGAACACACACTCTACTCCTTCTGAAACACAGATTATGGCAAGGGATTATACATTGACACCATCAATCAATAATTATATTCTAGAATGACACCACATTGGATCAATGGTCTACACCATAATCTCATACTAAATATTCAACATAAAACAAATCATAATACATCGGAGAACAAACCAGGACAAGTCTCACACAGGCCATGAAAATCACCAAAAATCATTCATGGGAACGTGAAACGCAGGGAGAGTTCTTATCCAAGATCATTGTTTGGAACAATGAGATGCAGTCCAGATTCAGACTATAAGATGCATATTAAAAAAAATCCTCAACACAGGCATCGGAAAATCGCAGGCCCGAATTAATTTTTAAGATGCAGATCAAAATACCCAACGAACCTGATCATAGGTAGTGGAAAAATGGAGGCTAGAATAAGTTTTACAAAGCATACCCAATGGCCCTCAATGCAGGAAAATGGAAAAAATGCAGATGTTTATAATGTCAGTTCTTGACGCAGGAAAAGAAAACATCACCAACTCACTCATTGGAACGATGAAGCCTTCGACTATAAATAAAATAAAATGCATGTAACCTATCAAGGTCATCCATATTAAAACGCAGACAAGAAAAAAAAAGCTTACATGTGGTTGGAAAAAATCCCAAGACTGCCATTCAATCGAAGCTTATACCATTGATGAGAGCTATAACAAAATGCATAAAAGATTTCTTGGAATAGTAAATAAAATGAATACATACTAAAGATGGGAGTAAAATCCCTGATCTATTATTCAAACCCAAACACATGTGCAGGATATAGGTAATACTCCAAATGTCGATACGATTCTCTTGGATGGGTAAAAGAAATCCAACACTGAAGGAGGTTCGAGCCGTTCTATATGAAAAAGCGAGTAGGTTCTCCTCCTTGAGCTGAGCGCTCAATACTGATTCTCCTTCTTTTTCTCCAAGATTTCCCTGAAATGCCGAGTATGCAGAGGTGTATTTTCTATTCAAGAAAACGCAGAGGTGTGCCAATGCTCTTATTTCCACAAATGACTAAATAACAAAAATAAAAAGAAGGAATCTATAATCACTAATCAAACTTTCCACGTTATTGATTAACCAATAAAATACCAAATACTAATTGCATCGATGCAAAGTTACAAATTTGTAGAAGGCCCAACAGCTCCAGAGTTGTAACCTCGCTCTGACACCATATGTAATATACCGCTTATCTCTTAAAGCTACAAATCATTCAAGGAGTCTGCAAAATAAAAAGCTTAGTAATCTTTTCACCAATTAAAGCATTTATACTGCATTCATAACAGCCTCATCATGTAAAATAAATAAGCATTCACAACATAATAAAATTGAGACAACCATATTCATGTGGTTCACCTCGTCCACGAGGCTACATCCACCAATTTGTTATTATTTTATTTCTTTATCAAATAGAGTAGTTACAATGTCATCGGCACCTCCATGGCTAGTTTACCTTATCTCAAGGGTCTTCGCAGAGAGCTTCTTGTAACTCAATAGCCCTCTTTTAGGACCCTCATAACCAGCTCATAAAAAGATTAACAGCCCCTTGGGCACACTGTGAACTTGACCTTAATACAACAAAAATAGGTACCCTAATCGGTGGGTGCCTTTTAAAAAAAATAACCTAATACTTGTCAAGTACCAGGACACTACTATCGTCTAACAATTAGAGGTATTATTCATTTGACACAATAAGGATATTTTTATTCCCAAAGTACTCATTGTGTAACTTCTGTGTTAATTAACACAATAAGCTCACATACTGAATCCTAACAATCTATGAGTTAATCCTTACTAGATAGAACATCATGAGAGTCCCTTCATCATATGAAGTATTCCATTTGTGGTCTTTGTTTTTATTATTTTCAAGGATCTGCAATTTAATCTCATTTCAAAGTTTTATGCTAAACCAGTCTTTTCTCATAACTATGCACCTTCCTAAGACTTCATTTATAATTCCTATGCATTACCCTCTAGAATAAGCAATGGGAATCACAAATGCTTACACACCATCACCATAGGTCAGTAGCTATAAAGCCAAAAAAATTTGCCACTCGCTAATAAGGATTTCGTAATTTACCGATCGAACACGTAGGGATGAGGAACATAACTGAAACCCAAGGAGAAAGGATTTTCTCATCTTGATTAATATTCGAAGCAACCAAGTGGTCACGTATCAATCCCTTGGATAAATCCCATGGGGGGTTCAAATTAATTCTGCCAATGAAAATAAAAAAACAAAAAGTGGATGTTCCATGTCCTCACACGAACATTCACCCAGTCAGAAAAGGGAGAAACACACATAGGGTTTTCTCTAGACGTATAAATGGGGAAAAACCCTAAAACGCAATAATGGAGATTGTAGATCCTTAGGCAGTCAAATCTAGTCGCGTAAAAAGGTAAGTTGCATATGTTATTCCCAACAATATTCCCCAATGATTTAGACCTCCCCTCATTCAAAGGAAGAATAAAACAAGATCAAATCGTAGCCTGTACCTCTGATTTAGCTTAGTAGTAAGCATAGAGAGGGGCCACAGTAATGAGTTTGCAAGGCAAGGATTGAAAAGAGAAAACACTATAGTTAAAGCAAATCGGGGAGTGAATAGGATAAGACCCAATGTAGTCCTAATCAGGTAGGGCGCAAACTTTGAAAACTCCATGATCCACTAGGATGAAACACAGACGGTCAAGTGCAAAAACTTAAATCAGGAAAAACGCAGCACATATCTCAAAGGTCAATAACAAGAAGGAAAACATTGTCTAAAACCAGACAAATGCACTACACCGTAATGTAATTCAGAGCTAAACGTTAACTATATCCTTAAGATATTGCCACAGAGCATCTAATGGATTTTAATAAGTATTTACCAAGCGACATACCTGAGTTATCTTAAATATCATGCTCATCAATCTGAGTTAAAAGGATGCCCATGCTTTGGCAGATGTTGGTTCCATCAACTAGCGCATAGAGGTAAATGAGATCAACCGGATCAAAGAAAATGCAAAGATAAAAAGTCGAGGGCAGTTCTCCTCAACACGCAGAGCCCCCCCCCCCCTCTCAAAACGCAAAAAGGTCTCTCCCTTCCAGAATGATTTTGAAACTGTAACCTCCTCCCCTCGCTTCTCAGCATTCTACCCTACTTAAAGTGTGAGGCAGACCGACCTGCAACCCTTGGATTCTCCCTATGAATGCATTCCTCCATAAAGTATCCATCCGTTTAGTCATAACTACCTTTTCACACGCATGGAGTGCTCTCAACCACCACCCAAATTTTCTGTGGGTACTCTACTGGAAAAATCTATTTTCCACGTTGTCAAAATAAATGCATAATTTATTGCTCCATCATGCCAAAGGAACTCTGCCGATAGACACCCCCAATATCGTGGATAATTCAAGGGAGGTAGATTTTCCCAAGGAAGAATTAATTATCCCTCTCATTAATACTACCTACAATCAACGATTAAAGTCATGCTTCAACAAATGATCTTATATCATTTTCTTTGTACCAATATATATATATATACCCTATAATATTATATATCATCATCTAGTATAATGCCATTATTATTATTCTAGGTAGGGTTATAGAGAGGCATTGCAATTTCCCCGACTGACAGTCCCTTAAATATTTAGTACCTTGCTAGTTTTTATTTGTTGTTCCTTAAATCTTGTTACCATTCAACTCTTTTAAGTTGAATCTAAGATGATTGAAAAATATCCTCTTATCACGGCTTAAATCATGTAACTAGGCTATAATATCATAGCCGGAATAAATCCAACGAAGTAGGGAATCCCTCATAGGGTGAGTTCCTACCTCTAACACTACCATAATTGAACGATATGTAAGATTATGTCCTCAAATTATGTTTCCCTAAATCCTTGGATTGTTTTCTCCTTGGTTCTTTCTTTAACCCCCCCAACCCTCTCGTCAAGGTTACTAGGCGTCTTGAGTTGGGATAAGTTTTTTTATCCATGGTGGGATTAGTTAGCCCTTTTGTTAAGTTGTGTCATTGTATTTTCATCTTCTAAGTATTTTCACTTAGATAGTTAACTTTTATAAGCCACAAGGTGTTGTCTTAGGTGGGGCCTTGGCCTTGAGCTCCTCACCGAGACTAGTACAATAATATGCAAAATTACAAAATATTCTAGGGCATAGGATAGGGATATTACAAGAATAAACAGGCAGAATAATGACTCCAAAAAGATAGATGATATCCTCAAGCCTCTCTTAGGCTTGAGACTTTATAGACAGACTTTTCAAATAAAGGGGCAGTTAAATTAAGAATCCTTGATTTCTTGATTTAACCCTTTTTATTTAATTTGGGTATTTTTAATACTTTAACTTAGGAACTTTTAACTAGTTCCTATTTAGACTTTTGTAGGTATTATACTATTAAAATTTTCTCTTAGTAATAATAATAATAAATTGAGCTTCTCCTTCTTTCTTTCATTATTAATATTATTAGTATGTTTATTCTTTATTCATAAAATGTATAAAATATATAATAATATAACATTTGTTAACATGTATCTTTGGGTATCATATACTATGATCCCTAGAATTATGATACTTTCTTAATTAAGGTCATTAGGTAGATGGTTAGGTCTACTAGGCTAGGAAACTCTAAACATCCTTGCATGTCAAATTCCCTCGTATAACATGGTAGTTCTTCAGTACTTGATGAGAATACAGAAATTCAAAATTTCATTTAATCACTTATAAATAAGTGAGTTGAGATCAATATTTTTCTCAAGTCATTTTCACTCGGGAATCATTTATGTTTTTCAGTAACTCCTAGAGCTTACCAGAGCCCATACTCAACGCTAAAAATAGGGAGTTACAAACTTAGTGCAATTCCAGAGCTCTTCGCTCAACACTAATGCTAGGATGTACTTGTATGATACACATATGGATACAATGGCCAAGGATCCGATGTTCAAGAGCTTATGATTAACCTAAACATGGAAGGCTCCAAATCTTATTCCCAACACTTCCAATTTATCATTTCATGTGTTCCAGAGCTTCACGCTCAACGCAAATGTCTCAAAACTCATGTGCTCGAAAGCTTCTCGCTCAACAAAAATATAAGTACTCACGTGCTCCAGAGCTTCTTGCTCAACACAAAACATTAATTAACCATGTGCTCCAGAGCTCCTCTCTCAACACAAAAATCTCATCAATCATGTGCTTTAGGGTCCACGCCTAACAAAACAAGCATATATATATCATCAACAATTGGCTGACACCCTATATATAAAAAAATCATCATGTTCATATGTAGTGGGGTCTTTGACCCAATATATCAAAATAAAACATCAAGATGACATCATAATCAATAGGTTCATGCCTATAAGTGTTAGGTCCAAAATTCAGGATATTACATCCCTCCCCACTTAGAACAACACTGTCCCTAGTGTTCTAGGGATTCGGAATGACATCAAGAAACAAGGCGGGGTAAGCCTTTCTCATGGTTGCTTTAATCTCCCAAGTATCCTCATCGGCTTCGAAGTGCTTCCATTGCAATTTCAACTGGACTATTGTGCACTTCCTGAGTTGCACCTCTCTTTTATGCAATATATGAATAGGTTTAGGGGCAGAATCCCCTTTAGGTTCCACCTGTAATAAGGACCAAACAACTACACGTTTAGTATCATAAACATATTTGATTAATAATGATGCATGGAAAACATTATGTACTCTTATGTGTGTGGGTAATGCTAGTTCATATGCCATTGACCCTCTCTTGGAAATTATTTCAAAAGGTACACAAAACCTGGGTTCTAACTTCCCACACCTGCCCAAGCTCAACGAGCTTCCGTTTTTATTTTACTTTCAAGTAGACATGGTCACCTATTTGATAATCTTTATCTTTTCTTTTCTGATCCATGTAACATTTCTGGAATTCTTGTGCTTCTTTGAGGTTCACTTGGACCTTGGTAACCAATTGTTCCAAGTCCATTAATAAATCAGGGCCTAACATCATCCAATCCACTGAGCTATCCCAAGTAACCGGTGTTCTACACTTCTGTCCATAGAGTACCTCAAAGGGACTCATCTTGGTGAAAGTCTGATAACCGTTGTTATACGCAAACTTTGCAACATGCAAGTAGTCTTCCCACTTAGTGGGGTTGTTCATGACATAGATCCTAAGCATGTCCTCAACAATCTCATTTACCCTTTCTGTTTTCCTGTCTATTTGCAGGTGATAAGCAGTACTAAAGTTCAACTGTTTCTCTAGTCTGAAGAATAAAGATCTCCAAAAAATTTTGGTAATATTTATATCTTGATCTTAGATGGTTGTCTTGGGTAACCCGTGCAATCTAAATATCTCCTTCAAGAATATATCGACAATGTGTACTGCCTTGTAGGTCAACCAGGGATGTTCGTGTTCTAAGAGGGGAGGGATGTAATATCCTGAAAATTGTACCTAACACTTATAAGCATGAGCCTATTGATTATGTTGTTATATTGATGTTTTATTTTGATATATTGGGTCGAAGACCCCACTCCATATGAACATGATGATTTTTTTTATAGATTATGTGTAAGCCAATTGTTGATGATATTTATATGCTTGGTTTTGTTGTACATGGACCCTGAAGCACATGGTTGATGAGATGTTTTGTGTTGAGCGAGGAGCTGTGGAGCACATGAGTAGTTAATATTGTGTTGAGCAAGAAGCTCTGGAGCACATGAGTATTATATTTGTGTTGAGTGTGCAGCTCTGGAACACATGAAAAGAGAAGTTGGAAGTGTTGGGCATAAGCCCTAGAGCCTTCCATGTTGATGTTGAGCATAATCTTTGGAACATCAGATCCTTGTCCATTGTATCCCCAGGTGTATTGTACAAGTACATCCTAACATTAATGTTGAGCGAAGAGCTCTAGAATAGCACTAAGTTTGTAACTCCCTATTTTTAGCATTGAGTATGGGCTCTGGTAAGTGCTAGGAGTTACTGAAAAGAATTAATGATTCTCGAGTGAAAACGACTCGAGAAAAATATTTATCTCATCACACTTATTTATAAGTGATTAAATGGAATTTTGAATTTCTGTATTCTCATGAATTACTTAAGAACTACCATGCCATATGAGGGAATACAACATGCAAGGATGTTTAGAGTTTCCTAGCCTAGTAGACCTAACCATCTACCTACTAACGTTAATGAAAAAAGTGTCGTAAGACTAGGGATCATAACACGGATACCACAAGAAAAATGCTAACAAATGTTATATTATTATGTCTTTTATGCATGGTATGTATAAAGATTAAATATAGTAATAGTATTAATAATATGAGAAAGAATGAAAAGTTCCATCTATCACCATTATTACTAAGATACAACTTAAATAGTATAATACCTATAAAGGTCAAATTAGGAATTAGCTAAAAGTTCCTAAGTGAAAATATTAGAAGTACTAAATTAAATAAAAAGGGTTAAATCAAGAAATGAAGCATTTCTTGATTTAACAACCCCTTTGACTTAAAAGTTTGTCTATAAAGTCTCAAGCCAAGGAAAGGATTGGGGTGTTGATCTATCTTTTGGAGTCACTATTCTGCCAGTTTTATTTTCTCATTTGAATTATTGGAGAATATTTTCCTGAAGGGAAAAAGGAGAATTGATCCGGACGTGATATACCAGCTAGGAAACCTTACCCTAGGAGCTGGAAGCTACTTGCATATTGGAACCAGCTCTGGGGGATCCATATTGAAACCAGGAACACTTCTAGGTCATGGTTGGGTGGAACATGGTAGTTCCCAAGTGATTCAGTCATCTAATACAGAGGTCAAAGTCTGCATATGAATTGTAAATGCTGGTTATTTGAGTGTGCAGGTTTCATCCATTAAAGGAGCTTCAACTTACAGGTATGAATCCCTAGACTGCCTATTCCAATTTCTAGAAGTAAATTCTGGCTAAGTTAGGCAAAGGTTTACATTATTTTCCCTAACCATATGTGTTTGTTTTCTATTTAAATCTTCTAGGGTTTACATTTAAAATTATAACCCTAGGTTGTAATTTATTTCCTATGCTAGATTCATCCACGGTTTATTCATTTAGTTTTTTTCTGTAATTTTAATTCGTGTATAAATATTTATCAAGGGTTTCTCACCTTGGTTTTACTTCTGTATTATTTTTACTGTTTAGACTGTGTTTCCTACAAATCTGGGTTTTATTTTAGACCTTTTACCTCGATATTCTTTGTCCTATATACTCTACTGACAAATTTCATTTTTTAGCAGAGTCATGTTCAAGTAATTACTACTCCAGATTTATGTTTGAATTAAAACCTATATTTAGTATCATCTAATTATAATAACAAGAAACTAATCAGTATACTATTAGTATATAACCAGTATACTATTGGTATATATATACTAATAGTTAAAAAATAGAATTATAAATCTAATCTACAACATAATAATTACATCTAAGCACAAATTATAAACATCCCATACAAAATCAAGATAAGGACTAGAGAAGACCTTTCAAGGTATGTATAATACATTTACGATAAATACCAAATCATTTCGATTAAAATAAACATTATCGTAATCAAATAAACAAACCAATTATCGAGACCATTCATTGGTCTATGATCTAGTCCCATCTAATAATTACTCACAACCATCTTATATCAAATAACCAAAGTAGCATTGCAATAATTAAATTAATAACGATGTAAGAGAAACGAGGTCACGGGATCGAGTCCTATGGACAATCAAAATGCCCAAATAAGAATCCACATTATTATCTATACACAAAAAAATCATATAATAACCAAGCCATTGCACCAAGGTCAGAGGAACAAATCCTGTAGACAACCAATTTCCATTTCCCATACATAAAAGAAAATACGATGCTCATTATATTAAACCGCATCATAAGCAACGACCTAGGATCGAATCCTGTGAGACCTTTTTATTATTACACAGAGCCACCCTATAACAAGTTGGTATGCAGGCTGCATCTAAGACTAATCTTTCAACACAAAGGTCATAAGGCCCTTATAAAATTACACACTATAATCTATGGCCTCATCCTTCTTTATTAAAAGAATTAAATTCTCTAAAGAATCATAAACCATGCGATAAATTAAACAAACAGTCTGCCATACATTTCCATTTTCCACATCATAAACCCCAACTATAACTCTATTCTTTATCATAGCGACAATGGTAGGTACCAACACCATTCATAGTGTGGCCGCAAAATCCATCAAGCTAACTGTTCATTCATCCATTTAACCATTACAATTCAACAAAGGAATTTTCCATATAAATAAAAATCAAAGATTAAAATGCAACATCATAATAAGCATCAATGCAGAACTATTTTACATGCATAGTATTCATAAAGTCGTAACAAATTTACACAATCGTCCCCAGTGGCCATTGCACCATTGCAAGCAATGGTGCTTCCTTGAGTCATATCAAAAACCATAATACAATTTATAAAAATATACATAGATCTTTTTAAGGCACCAAGTTTCATTTCATGACTGAAATGATATTATTTACAAACCCAAGTCTTTACAAACTCAAACCCAAAATCCAATGAAACCCCACAACTTAAATCCCAAGTTTGTCGCTGCATAGAATGCAAAGTGCTAATGGAGCTAGATTCCATTAGACCCCAACCACGACAAAGTTCAAAACCCAGTTCTAAAGACGAGGGACAAGTAATGACATTTCCAGCAGGCTTACCGTAAGAGGAATGCTTTCCCATGGTTTTTTGCAAGCTACGAACCAAACATCTTCCTCTCCAAACCTATAATCCTGTGATAGCACAAGAGCACGATGAGGATAAAGCTATGGTGTTACAAGCTACAACAAATAGGAACTAAGTGAAACGAATTCAACAACTTACCTTCCTATTGAGACTAGCAAGTTCATCCTCCTCCATCCACACCAGAGTCAAGAGAAAACAACAAAAAAACAAAATGACCAAGCCCGTCGTGATCCAAGCCCTAAGCTTGGGCTTTCACACATCCCAATTCACATTAATAGCACCATCCTATTGTCCATTATCAAACTCTAAAACCCACATCTCTATAGTCTTATGCATTACCAATTCGAATGCCACCATTTCCATGCAAAGTCTTAAACCCCAATGTGCAATGGTTTAAACTATGATATATATTCACCACCCCAAATGCATACAAGGTCAACATGTAACATATGTATATCGCTTAACCTTAGGCTCTAAGCATTAGAACCCTTTTCTCATTGTTTTCCTTAGGGTCTAAGCCAGGGTCCATGGCATATGAAATATGCCATGGTAATATTATTATTTATAGAGTCAAGAATTGGTCTTTAGCCAAAGTTTATAAACCTGCCAAGAATAATAAAAAGATATTTTAATAATTTTAATAAAATAAATGTGTAATTACAAATGCTAGGATATGAACATTCGATGATAATCACACTATAAATATAAAATGTGGTAATTAACTTGCTACTAACCTAAGTTGGTAAAACATAGTAATAACAACAAGGAGGTGTGTTAATAATCAAATGTCCAAGTACTCAGTAACAAGTTGCTATCGCAAAGTATAAACTGCACATAAAGAGGAGGAAGTTCCTTAGTTCAAACAGAACTAAGTAAGCCTGCTAGACAAGTAGAAACTTTACCTCTCAGACAGTCACATGGGAGAACTAGTCCCGCCACTCCACCCACTTTGGTTCCAAGAACAAAGTTAAGTTAGAACCATATAAATAATAAGTAACCACATGCTGAAATTAAAGAAGTACATAATCAAAGTAACTACACATACACAACAGTATATAAATATAAGAATATCTTAGTAATCAGCATTACGACACCATAATGTAACACACAGTAATAATCGTAACTGAAAGTAAGAAGGTAGAATGTACGAATAGCTTAGGGTAAAATAGTGGTACACTTAGTGTACTTTATATTCCACAAGTTCAATAATGTCCAGCATAGGTAGTTTTTACTGGCCTGATAAAAATTTTCTTATTTTTAAATTTTGGGGGCATTACAAGTGGTATCAGAGCCCAGTTTCAACACTAAGAGACCAATGGGGGTACCAAACATTTGCTGCAAAGAAAATAAAGTATATTTGTAAATATAGTTACCTAACATAAATTTTTCCTGTGATTTAAAAATATGCAAACTACAGGAATTTTTACAGCGCAGTTCAGATCAAGAACAATAAAGAAGACAACAGCCGGCAAGGAAAAATGAACAGCCCCACCTCGGAAGTAGAACTGGTGGTGGAACTGAATTCTAATATTTTTAACACCATACATAGTCTTCAAGAAGAATTGCAAAGTTTCAGAGAAGATAGTCTGAATTAGACAACAGAACATCAAGCCATAAATGAAGAATTACTGAGAAATATGATGGGAGGAAAGCCCATAGGGAAAATGTACTCAGTACAGAAATAGATCCAAAAGGAAACCTTACCATAAACAGGCTAGTAGCCCAAGAGAAGAAGAAAAAGAGGAATGTACCCTTGAAGCACCGAAAGGAGATCATCATAGTACTTCCAGCGATGACTCTCTTTCTCCATGCAGAAAGAAACAAAGAAGCAATGGCGGTCTTCAGGGGGGATTTAGAAAAATAAGAGCCTCAACCTATGAAGGTGAAGTAAACACTGGGGATAAATATGAAGAGTGGTTGTTGGGCATGAGCAAATACTTCCAAGCTCATAACTACTCAAGTGAGATGAAGGCTCAGCTTTCCATCTATAATTTGAATGGAAAAGCAGTGAGATGGTGGAGATATTTGAAACAAACCAAGAAAGATGAGCTAAAAGAAACACGCTCGGATAACTTCCAAAAAATATTTCAAGAGAAATATATGTTGGAAAGGTTCTTCGAAAGAAAGTTGAAAGTGTTTCATGAGCTACGTATGGGATCCATGAATATGGATGCTTTTATTAACATATTTCTAGATCTGTTACATTATGTACCATACATTATAATGAAAAGGTAAAGATCCAGCAGTTTTTAGGATTTCTTCCTCCCAACTTTTCGGAAAGGATTGAGTTCGATATTGCAAAAACTTTGGATACCACACTACACAAAGCTAGGCTCTTTTATGAGCATGGAAAAATAAGGCAAGAGAACATGAATTGAAACAAAGACAAGTCTAAGAACTTTTATGATCACCGCAAACCTGGGTTTAACCCATAGCCATACAGAAAATAGAATAATAGTTTTCCAGAAAACAAGAACTTCAACAAATATGGTACAAAGCCATATGTATCAACTCCTAATCTTAAACGAGACCTATAATTTTCCATAGAACTGACACCAGGATCAGTTCTAGCTTTCAAATCCCCTTAGCGCATGAGTGCACTTGAGTTGGTGGAACTCAAACTATAATTGTAGGAATTTATAGAAAAAGGGTATATCTGACCAAGCACGTCCCCTTGGGGAGCATCGATATTGTTCATATAGAAAAAGGATGATACGATGCGAATGTGCATCGATTATCGTCAGTTGAACAACATGAATATGAAGAATTGTTACCCACTCCCTAGGATCGATGACTTGTTAGATTAGGTAGGAGGAAACAAAATATTTCCAAAGATTAACCTACAATCCGGGTACTATCAGGTATGAATTTGCAATGAGGATATTCACAAAACTACTTTTTGTACAAGATACGGGCACTGCGAGTTTGTAGTAATGCCATTCGGGTTTACCAATGCACCCGCAAACTTCATGTGCATTATGAATAGTATATTAAGTAAGTATCTGTATAAGTTTTTTTTGGTATTTATAGACGACATCCTAGTTTATTTTAAAAATAAAGAGGAACATGAAGAACACCTTCGCATAGTACTACAAGTGTTACAAGAACACCAGCTTTACGCTATGTTTATTAAATGTGATTTTTACAAACCACAGATACAGTACTTAGGTCACATTATCTTCGAGACAGGGATAACTGTGGACCCGAAAAATATTAGAGCCATAAAGGATTGGACTACCCCTATGAGTGTCACCGACATTAGGTCCTTTTTGGGATTAGCCGAATATTATCGAAAGTTCATTGAGAACTTCTCAAGAATCACTTGCCCCATGACCGCTTTGCAAAAGAAAGCAAATAAGTTCTTATGGACGACCAAGTGCGAGGAAAGTTTTCAAAAGCTTAAGAAGCTTTTTATGACCACACCAATACTACGAATTGTGAATCCCGATGGGGATTTTGTTTTTTGCATGGATGCAAGCAAGGAAGGATTTGGAGGAGTCCTCTTGCATAATGATCCTGCGATCTATTATGAATCACAAAATTTAAAAGAGCACGAGAAGAACTACCCTATGTTCGACCTCGCATTAGCAGCCATCATCCACGCTTTGAAGATGTGGAGGCACTACCTCATGGGAAGGAAATTCCTTCTAAAGACAGACAATATGAGTCTGAAGTATTTATTCAATCAACGAGATCTAAATGTAAGGCAAGCAAGATGGTTGTATTTCCTTAGCGAATACCATTTCGAGCTAAAGCATATTAAGGGAAAAGAGAACAAGGTGGTTGTTGCTTTGATCCAATGACCTCATATGATATATGAGGCGACTTTAAGTCAAACCAATGCAAATTTGCATGAGAGGATTAGAATAGCCAACAGAGTTGACCCTTTCTATATAGAAATCCTCAAGAAAGTCCAAGAGGATAGGTTGTTTCAACAACAAAAAGAGTACAAGGTAGACAAATCAAGACTGCTATGGTCCAAGGAGAGATTGTACATTCCATACGGAGGGGAAATTCGGTCCAGCATCCTCACAAAATTTCATCAAGCACCCTACTTGGGGCACTCGTGATATCAAAAGATGATATCCATCGTCAAGAGACACTTTTTTTTGGCCTGAGTTAAAGGCCAACATTGCGATGTTTATCATGAAATTTCGGGAATATCAGCTAGTCAAAGATGAAAACCATCATCCTTTGGGATTGCTGCAGCCGTTACCCATTCTGGAATGGAAGTGGGAGGTCATTAGTATGGGTTTTATCAATGTTCTACTAAAAAGGAAGAAGCAAGATGATTCTATCTTTGAATTTATTGACAAATTTTCAAAAGCAGCACACTTCAATCCTGTGATGTCAACCTACAAAGCAGTGAACATTGTCGATATATTCTTGAAGGATATATTTAGATTGCATGGAATACCCAAGGCAATAATATTGAATAGAGATGCTGAAGTTCGCAGGAAATTTTTGGAGATCTTTATTCTCTGGATTGGAGACAGAGTTGAACTTTAGCACTGCTTATCACCCGCAGACAGACGGGAAGACAAAAAGAGTAAACTAGATTGTTGAATGCATGCTTAGGATGTATGTGATGAACAACCTGACTAAGTGGGAAGAATACCTGAATCTTGTGGATTTTTTGTCTAACAACGGTTATTAGTCTTCCACCAAGATGAGTCCCTTTGAGGTACTCTATGGACATAAGTGTAGAACACTGGTTACTTGGGATAGCTTGGTGGATTGGCTCATGTTAGGGCTTGATTTATTAATGGACTTGGAACATTTGGTTACCAAGGTCCATGTAAACCTTAAAGAGGCACAAGACCTCTAGAAAATTTGTTTGGATCAGAAAAGGAAAGATAAATATTATGAGGCGACCATGTCTACTTGAAAGTAAAAGAAAAATGAAGCTCGTTGAGCTTGGGAGGGTGGGGTAAGTTAGCACCTAGGTTTTGTGCACCTTTTGAAATACTGGCCAAGAGAGGAGAAGTGGCATATGAACTAGCATTACCCGCACACATAAAGAGTCCACAATGTTTTCCATGCATCATTATTAAAGAAATATGTTTATGATACTAAACATGCAGTTGATTGCTCCTTATTACAGGTGGAACCTAAAGGGGATTTTTCCCTTGAACCTATTCATATATTGGACAAAAGAGAGTTGCAGCTCAAGAAGCGCACCATAGTGTACTTGAAAGTGAAATAGAAGAACTTTGAAGCCGATGAAGCTACTTGGGAGAATGAAGCCACCATGACAAAGGTTTACCCCACCTTGTTTCATGATGTCATTTTGTGTCCTTAGAACACCAGGGACAGTGTTTTTCTAAGCAGGGAGGGATGTAATATCCCAAATTTTAGGCGTAACACTTACAGGAATGAGCCTATTGATTATGATGTTATCTTGATGTTTTATTTTGATATATTGGGTCAAATAACCCACTGCATATGAACATGATAACTTATTTTATAGATTGGGAGTAAGCCAATTGTTGAAGATATATATATATATGCTTGGTTGTGTTAGGCGTGGACGCTGAAGCACATGATTGATGAGATGTTTTGTGTTTATAGAGGATCTCTGGAGCACATGAGTATTATATTTGTGTTGAGCGTGCAGCTTTGGAACATATGAAAAGATAAGTTGGAAGTGTTGGGCATAAGCCCTGGATCCTTCCATGTTAATGTTGAGAATAAGCTCTGGAACATTGGATCATTGGCCATTGTGTTGCTAGGTGTATTGTACAAGTACATCCTAGCATTAGTGTTGAGTGAAGACCTCTCAAATAGCACCAAGCTTGTAACTTCCTGGTTTTAGTGTTGAGTATGGTCTATGGTAAGCGCTAGTAGTTAGTAAAAAGAATTAACGATTCCCAAGTGAAAATGACTCGAGAACAATATTTATCTCATCAAACCTATTTATAAGTGATTAAATGAAATTTTAAAATTTTGTATTCTCATCAAGTACTGAAGAACTACCATGTTATACGAGGGAATCCAACATGCAAGGATGTGTAGAGTTTCCTAGCCTAGTAGACCTAACCATCTACCTACTAACCTTAATGAAGAAAGTGTCGTAAGTATATATCACAACATGTGATACCCCAAGACAAATGTTAACAAATGTTATATTATTATGTCTTGTATACATGGTATGTATAAATATTAAATATAGTAATAGTATTAATAATATGAGAAAGAAGGAAACGTTCCATCTATTACTATTATTACTAAGATAAAAATTAAATAGTATAATACCTATAAAGGTAAAATTAGAAACTAGCTAAAAGTTCCTAAGTTAAAATATTAAAAGTACTAAATTAAAGAAAAAGCACTAAATCAAAAAATGAAGCATTTATTGATTTAACTGCCCCTTTGACAAAAAAGTTTGTCTATAAAGTCTCAAGCCAAGGAAAGGCTTGGGGTGTTGATCTATCTTTTGGAGTCATTATTTTGCATGTTTTATTTTCTCAAGTGAATTCTTATAGAACATTTTCCTGAAGGGAAAAAGGTGAGCTGATCGAGACCTGATATACCAGCTAGGAAACCTTACCCTAGGATCTCAAAGCTACTTGTATGTTGGAACTAGCTCGGGGGGATCCGGATTGAAACCAGGAACAAATCCAGGTCATGGTTGGATGGAACATGCTAGTTCCCAAGTGATTTTGTCATCTAATACAGAGGTCAAAGTCTGCTTATGAATTGTTAATGCTAGTTATTTGAGTGTGCAAGTTTCAACCATTAAAGGAGCTTCAATTTACAAGTATGAAGACCTAGAATTCCTATTCCATTTTCTATAAGTAAATGCTAGATAAGTTAGGCAAAGCTTTACATTATTTTCCTTAATCCTATGTGTTTGTTTTTTGTTTAAATATTCTAGGGTTTACATTTTAAATTATAACTGTAGGTTGTAATTTATTTCCTATGCTAGATTCATCCAGGATTTATTCATTTAGTTTACTTCTACAATTTTAATTCATGTATAAATATTTATCAAGGGTTTTGTACCTTGGTTTTACTTCTGTATTATTTTTACTTTTTAGTTTGTGTTTCCTACAAATCTAGGTTTTATTTCATATCTTTTACCTAGTTGTTCTTTGGCCTATATACTCTACTCATAGATTTCATTTGTCAGCAGATCTATGTTCAATTAATTAGTATTCCAGATCTTTGTTTCAATTAAAACCTAGATTTAATATCATCTAATTATAATAGCAAGAAACTGATCAGTATACTATTAGTATATAACCAGTATACTATAGGTAAATATATATATACTAACAGTTAAAAAATAGAATTATAAATGTAATCTACAACATAATAATTACATTTAAGCACAAATTACATTATCATAACCAAATAAACAAAGAAAGTATCGAGACCATTCATTGGTCTATGATCTAGTCCCATCTAATAATTACTCACACCCATCTTATATCAAATAACCAAAGTAGCATTGCAATAATTAAATTAATAACCTTGTAAGCGCAACGAGATTGTAGGATCGAGTCCTGTGGACACTCAAAATTCCCAAATAAGAATCTACATTATTATCTATACACAAAAAAATCATATAATAACCAAGCCATTGCACCAAGGTCATAGGATCGAATCCTGTACACAACCAATTGCCATTTTACATACATAAAATAAAATAGGGTGCTTATTATATTAAAAACCATAATAATGTTATACACAGTGATTTAGTTATAAACCTCATCATAAGAAATGACCCATGATCGAATCCTGTGAGGCCTTTTTATTATTACACAGAGCCACACTGTACATAGTTTGTATGCGGTCTACATCTAAAACTAATCTTTCAACAAAGAGGTTGTAAGACCCTTATAAAACTTACACGCTATAATATATGGCATCGGCCTTCTTTATTAAAAGAATTAAATGCTCTAAAGAATCATAAACCCTGCAATAATTTAAACAAACAGTCTGCCATACATTTCCATTTTCCACATCATAAACCCCAACTCTAACTCTATTCTTTATCACATCCACAATGGTGGGTACCAACGCCATTCATGGCATTTCCCCAAAATCCATCAAGCTGACTGTTCAGTTATCCACTTAACCATTACAATTCGACCAAGGAATTTTCCATATAAATAAAAATCAAAGATTAAAATGAAACATCATAATAAATATCAATGTAGAACTATTTTACACACACAGTATTCATAAAGCCATAACAAATTTACACAGTCATCCCCTGTGGCCATTGCATCATTGCAGGAAATGGTGCTTCCTTGAGTCATAACGAAAACCATAATACAATTGATAAAATTATACATAGATCTTGCTAAGACACCAATTTTTGATTCACAGCTGAAACCATATTATTTACAAACCAAATTCTTTACAAACTCAAACTCGAAAGCAAGCGAAACCCCACAACTTAAATCCCACGTCTGCCGCTGCATAGAATGCAGAGTGCCAATGGATCCAGACTCCACTAAAACCAAACCATGAGAAAGTTCAAAACCTAGTTCTAAAGCCGAGAGGGACAAGTAAAGACATTGATAGCAAGCTTACCATAAGAGTAACGCTTGCCCACGGTTATTTACAATATGTGAACCACACATCTTCCTCACCAACTCTGTAACCTTGCGATAGGACAAGAGCAAACTATGGTGTTACAAGCTACAACAAATAGCAACTAAGACAAATGAATTCCACAGCTTACCTTCCTGTTGATTCTAGTGAGGTCGGCCTCCTCCATCAACACTAGAGCCGAGAGCAAACAACAAACAAAATAAATGACCAAGCCCATCATGAGCCAAGCCTTAAGCTTGGGCTTCCACACACCCCAATGTGTATTAATGGAACTATCCTATTGGCCATTATCAAAATATAAAATGCACATCTCTATAGTGTCATGTGTTACCAATTCGAATGCCAGCATTTCCATGCAAAGTCTTAAACCCCAATGTGAAATGGTTTAAAATATGATATATATTCACTACCCCAAATGCATACAAGATCAACATGTAACATATGTATATCGCTTAACCATAGGATCTAATCCTTAGAACCCTTTGCTCATAATTTTCCTTAGGCTCTAAGCCAGGGACCGTGGCATATGAAATATGCTATGGTAATATTGTTATTTATAGATTCAAGAATGGGTCTTTAGCCAAAGTTTATAAACTTGCCAAGAATAATAAAAAGATATTTTAATACTTTTAATAAAATAAACTTGTAATTAAAAATGCTAGGATATGAACATTTGATGTCAATCACAATATAAATATAAAACGTGGTAATTACCTTGCCAATAACCTGATTCGGTAAAACACGGTAATAACAACCAATAGATGTATTAATAATCAAACATCCACGTACTCACTAAAAATTTGTTTTCGCAAAGTATAAACTGCACATAAAGAGGAGGAAGTGCCTTAGTTCAAATGGAACTAAGTAAGCCCGCTAGACAAGTAGAAACTTTACTTCTCAGATAGTCACATGGGAGAACTAGTCCTGCCACTTCACCCATTTTGGTTCCAAGAACAAAGTTAATTTAGAACCATAAAAATAATAAGTAACCGCATGCTGAAATTAAAGAAGTACATAGTCAAAGTAACTACACATACACAGCAATATATAAATATAAGAATAACTTAGTAATCAACATTACGACGCGATAATGTAAAACACAGTAATAATCATAACCGAAAGTAAGAAGGTAGAATGTAAGAATAGATTATGATGAAAAAGTGGTACACCTAGTGTACATTATATTCCACAAGTTTAATAATGTTCAGCATAGGTAGTTTTTACTAGCCTAATAAAAAAAAATATTTTCAATTTTTGGGGACATTACACATTTTATTAAGCCGGTGGTAATCAATGCACATCCACATTGTACCATATTTTTTCTTTACAATTATTATTGGTGCTCCACAAGGGTACACACTTGATCGGATATACCCTTTTTCAATCAACTCTTGCAACTGTAGTTTGAGTTCCACCAATTCTTGTGCACTCATGCGGTAAGGGGCTTTGGAAACCAGAACTGATCCTGGTGTCAGTTTGATGGAAAATTCTAAGTTTCGTTTCGGAGATAATCATGGGATTTCCTCAGAAAGCACATCCCTGAATTCTACAAGAACAGAAAGGTCTTCTATGTGCTCTTCTATGCGCTGTTCTCTTCCAGTCTCTATGTCTTGGATATTTACTGCATACAACTTGCAGTCTTTCCTAATGCATTTCTTTGCTTGTAAGGTAGATATTTGTCTTATAGAAACTTTCTTTGAAATGCCTTGAATATTCACTTGATTTCCTTGGATATCTGTACACAAGATTGACTTGTGTGAGCAACCGATCATGACATGGTGTTGTTCCAACCAGTCCATGTTGATAAGTATATCATACGATCCTAAGGGTAAGATGTTCAGGTTTACTTTCATTAGAAAACCATTCAGGTTTACCTCACAATATTTAACTATTTTCAAAACCTTCCATTTCGTACATGTGGCTAACTGAACTAACCAAGTTTAATCATGTTTTTATTTTTCCTAGTTTGCATACATCAACAATTTTAGGCGACACATAGCTCCGACAAGAACCGGGGTCAATAAGTATTGAAATAGAAGTGTTCAAGATCTTACCTTCTATCTCAACCATGGTAGCTTGATGGTCTTCCTAGAGGACATCCAAATCTGCATAAATCCGTGGTGTTCCAGCTATGTCCTCTATCGTTAGTTTTTCTTGTAAGTTGTGCAAGACCCCATTGGTCACATTATTACAATATCAAGCATAATGAGGCTCTTTGCACTTCCAACATTTGATCTTTATCGAGGTAGCATTGGCTCCCCCAGCTGCTACTGGCCTGTTAACATTTGGAGCTGGTACATATGGTTTCATACCTCATTTGTTGAAGTTCTTGTTTGCTGGAAAACTGTTGTTTTGTTTCCTGTACGGGGGTGGGTTAAACCTTGGTTTACAGTTATTAGAGAAGTTCTTAGATCTGTCTTTGTTTTGGTTCATGTTCTCTTGCTGTAGCTACCCATGCTCATAGAAGATCTTATCCTTGTGCAGTGTGGTATCCAAATTTTTAGGCATGTCGAACTCTATCCTTTCCCAAAAGTTGGGAGGAAAACATTTTAAAAACTGCTGGATTTTTACCTTTTCGTCCTTGATGTATGGTACATAATGTAACATATCTAGAAATATGTTAATAAAAGCATCCATAGTCATGGATCCCATACGTATCTCGTGAAACTCTTTCAATTTTCCGTCAAACAACCTTTCCGACATATAGTTTTCTTGAAAGATTTTGCAGAAGTTATTCCAGCGTATTTCCCTCAACTCATCTTTCTTGGTGTGTTTCAGATCTCTACACCATCTTGCTGCTTTTCCATTTAATTTATAGATGAAAATCCGACCTTCATCTCGCTTGAGTAGTTATGAACTCAAAAATATTTGCTCATACCCAACATCAATTCTTCAGCTTTCTCCCTTGTGTTTACTTCACCTTCATAGGTCGGGGCTCTTATTTTTCTAAACTCCTCCTAAATATTGTCATCGCTTCTTTGTTTCTTTCTGCATGGAACAAGAGATTCGTCACTGGAAGGACTGTGATGATCTCCTTCTAGAGCTTCAGGGGTGCGTTCCTCTTTTTCTTCTCCTCTTGGGTTTCTGGTCCATTTATGGTAATGTTCCCTTTTGGACTTTTTGTGGAATGAGTGGGTTTCCCCTGTGGGATTCCTCCCATCATATTTCTTAGTAATCCTTCATTAATGACTTGATGTTCATTTCTCTCATTCAGACTATCTTCTCTGAAACTTTGCAATTCTGCTTGAAGACTGTGTATGGTTTTCAAAATATCAGAATTCAATTCCACCACTAGTTCTGCTTTCTGGGTGGGGGTTTTCACCTTTCATTTCTAGTTGTTGTCTTCTTCAGTGTTCTTGATATGAACTATTCTTTGAAAATTCCTGAAATTGCAAAAAATTTAATAACAATAAAATTTATGTTAGTTAACAATATTTAAAAACATACTTTATTTTTTTGCAATGAATGTTGGGTACACCCATTGGTCTCTTAGTGTTGAAACTGGGCTCTAATACCACTTGTCATGTCCCCAAAAATTGAAAATATTTTTTTTATTAGGCAACTTAAAACTACCTATTCTAGACATTACTGAACTTGTGGAATGTGTCATACTCTATTGTACTTATGATTTGTCGTAAGATGTTCTTACGTCATACTTCCTTACTTTTAGTTAGGATTATTACTATGTTTGTTGTGTTTACTTACGATGTCGTAATGTTGATTACTATGCTATTCTTATGGTTATACAATGTTTTGTAGGTTAGTTACTTTGATTA
>LPNX010613810.1:0-83853 GCA_001517045.1 Pseudotsuga menziesii
TTAAATAATAAACCGATTACGACAAATTATTAAATGATTGATAAAACATTAGTAAATTATTAAATGATTGAAGCGCCGTCGCTTAAGCGACGCTTAGAGTAGGATAGCCGTCGCTTAAGCGACGCTTAGGAGGATAGCCGTCGCTTAAGCGACGCTTGAAAGCCTAGCCGTCGCTTAAGCGACACTAATCACCATCATTACAAAAAAAAAAATTATCTTCCTGATTTTTGGCACTGTTAAAATAAAAAATCCGCGCGCCGTCGGAAAAAACCGTCGGATTTTGGATCGAAATCTAGTAGTGCTTGCACCCACAACACTTTCCTTTTCGTTAGAGGGTTTATTATTAGAACTAATAGTAGGTGATGGAAATCCTATTGCCTTCTCCATGTTTGATATTGATGATTCAATCCTGGGGAGAATGGAGCTTCCCCTTGTCAAAGATGATATCTAAAATAAAGCTCTAGTAAATGTATTGGAAAGGGGTTGGAGTGCGCAAAGTGTGGTACCTCCACCAACAGGAAGGATGCCGAAAAAGATAAAATTCAACTGTAGCTAAGGAAGAAACTGATAAATTAAGATATTTTGGTTGAGTTATCTAGAGATTGGTCAAGTGGACCATTTTGTAATGGCCTAACGAGCCTATAAGTAGAGTTAGGATTGTAAATAAAAAAGAATGAAGGAATCATCGATCGATTAATTTATTATCTGTTTTGGCCTAAGATTAATCGAACGAGGAATGTTTTTTTTGTATTTTATGGTTCAATCTGGTATTGATGTTATGAAGCCTTTGTCTTATGAAGTGAATTTGATCGACATCTTGATAGTTCAGGTTGTAATGTCTTATGTGTTTTTTCTGAAGATGGTCAGATTATGAATTATGTGTTTTCTGTGTTGTTTGGTTAAATCTGCGATGAATCAAATTAGTTGATGAATGAGTTCCTTTTAAATGTGAATGATGTGAAGTATTATCGTGTTTATCAATTTAATGTATGTCTATGTATTTTATGATGCAAATATAGGTAATTGTCATTGCGAATGATGATGATAAGTAGATCTAGATAATGGTATAATCATGGTCCTGGGTTTCCGGATGATGTTGTGATAGGGTAGCAGATAGTGTGAGGTCCTCTTCCCACTACCAAAATGTGTTTCATGAAGCCCTCCCTCAGACATCTCATGTGATACTATACCTTCCCCACATGTGCTTCTCGAAAGGGTAAAACCTTTCTGGTCTGATGTTTAGGGATTCTGTGTTGGTAGTTGTCGACAATAGCGTGAATAAAACCTATGTCAATAGAAATGTGTGTATGTTTGCGTCAACAAAATGAATCATCCCTAGTGATAATCTCATCAATGAATGTTTCCCTTCCGAGACCTGATTTACTGCGATGACTTATTCCACCTATAGGGTTAGTGTTTTTGGGAGTTTCATGTTCTTTTCCTTTTCTATTCATGCAAACTTACATAGCGTACCTTATTTTTTGGTGAGATCATGTTTGGTTTGTTGAAGGATGCACAACTCTTCACTGCTTCTTATCGCCCTACAACCAAAAAAGAAAGATATCTAAATGAAACAAACTTAAATAGATACACTCTATGTTTACCAATTTCCTTCCCCAAAAACTAAGCCAAAATGTTGGTCACTTTAATTTCTTAATTAATTCACAAACAAAGTGCTCAATATAAATTATCAATCCAGGGAAGTCTGGTTATTTCAAATGCAATCATGCAAATTCTATGCATCAACATTTAGTAATTGATTCTAACAACTAAGATTCACTTGATTCATCCAATAAATACCTTGCAACCTATTTACTAAATCTACACTCTGCTCATTGATCAACCCAAATTTAAATTCTAATTCAATCTTCAAGAATCAAAAGAATTCATCATCATAAAAAAATATGTCAAACTGCATCAATCCTGAAAATGACTGCTTCAAGAAGAAAATGGCCAATTTACTTTTGCAAGAAGTTAAATCCTAATTTAATGTTGCAAAATAAAAATATATGATGTACAGTTGCAACATTCAATCATAAGAATCAATTTTATTTCTCAAACAAAGGCACACATTATTCTACCAATTCCAACAATATATGAAAGAAAACAAATAGTGATAAAATTCAGTGATAGAGCACATGTGTAATAGTAGTCTTTACAAGATTCAATCACACACTTTAAAAATGAAATCACACACCAGACAATCGATTGTTTTAGTAAGCCACACTCATCGGAATGATAAATCTTATGAACAAATGATCACACCCTTCACATTAACTAGGTTATCACAGTGTTTCAACAACTTAAAATTAAATCTCATTGTGATTCAACATGAAGCAAATTAAATAAACTAAATGAATAACTAATTGGGAAACTCCTGAGAGCCGGCGGGCCCTTGCCTCCTTATAGAGATGCCTCTACACACTATAAGGAACCAGTACTTAAAAGACAAGAAATATACTTATAATTTCATTGATGAAGTAAAATTAGATACAACGTTCTCCCAATCATGTTACAATTTTCTTAAGATAATCCTACTAGGCGTGAACGCCCCAGTCCTCTTTTAAATGCTAATAGAAATATTTCATATCCTTCATATATGGACAGCCATGAGGATCAAAGATCTTCGAGATGTCGAATCAATATTGAAATAGAAACAGTTACATTCAATATTACATCATTAAAGTATAAACATTTACATTCATCATTACATCATTAAAATAGAAATAGTTTCATAAACATCTCTTGGTCTCAACGGATTCAATTGATCCAATATATATGCCAAATTAGTTTCAACCAGCCATGTGGATGAGTAATTTAAGTTTTCTTTACAATGACCCAAACTGGAGTCCTGAGAAAGTGGAACTACTTGCCATGTACTCTTCCATCTATGTGTATTGACAGGATGATACACCTGAATTCCCTGTGGTCTCGATTTCTTTCATTAATCCATCATAAGTTATCTCATTTAGGAAAAAAATCCATAAATATAGGTAAACTTTAAGAATTAATGTAAGAAAGTAATAATGAATTGTATTTTTTCAAGATCATGCATTTCATTAAGAAAGATAACAACTTTAGCCATATTAATAAAGAGAAACGGGGTTAAAGTATCATAGGAAAAGTAAGCACAAAGGGTCATTTTTGGCACCCAACAATTTAAACATGAACTTACCATAAGTATTTGGACGCCAAGATTATAATTATATATCCTATCTACTAGGATGTGCCACTAAACAACAATGATAAGCCATATATATGAATATCATGGTTAAGTTTATAGTTTATGGATGAGGTGTACATACTGAGGAACCCACATTACCCTTAACCAACATGATGTGTCCACATGGAGAGGGGGATTTACCCCTTTTAAACACTATAATAGAAACATGAGCTCGAACCCCGAAATGAGGCATTCTCTAGACCAAAATCATGCTTTTACTTGGGGATCGTCCCTTACCACACTTGACCTAGAAAATGTCTCATCCTATCCTCAAATTTTGTTTTCAAGTCATGATTTTGTCCATCTCTGAGTAGAAATAGATCTTATTCTCTCAATTCTATTTATGAGAGGTCACTTCCTCTCTTTCTCTCTTGCGTTATCTCCCTTTGGCATGTGTTTGCTCCCTTGGCTTGTTCCCTCTTCATTATGGCTTATGCACTCTCCATTTGGCATGTGTGCACTCTCTTCTCCCTTAGGCATGGGGCGCTCTCCCATTGACATGTTCTCAAACATAACCCTCTCATGTATGCCTATATCTAAATGAAAACCACTTAGCCAGTTTTACCACCAAGTTTAGAGAGTGAATTATAATACAAGCAATGAAGTGTTTTTACCAAAAGTCCTCATTAATTAAGGTGGCGTGGATTTCATTGGTATATGCTATTTAATGTTAATACTTATAATCTCTTTAGTGCAGAGTTATATTCTTTTAAAAATACTTTTCTAGTAAAGCTTTGTTTAGAGGAGAATTTGTTCATAACCAATTTCAAAGAAATGCTTTGTGATTTACTCTCCTACTTAAATCTCCTCGTAAATACGAATTAAATAAAAAATAAAATTAAATATTAGAGTAAATACATTTTATATCACATGAAAGATATAATTATGCTTTTAACATTTCAATGTTGTAGTAAAACTCATCAAACATTCTAATGTATTTATTCTACTATGTATAAATAATTTCTATATTTTATTTTTGCTTCGACTAGAAAAAATGGATTTTATTGATTTTAATGAAACAGTATACATATGAACAACACAAATTAAAGAAATTATATATTCATTTCTTCTTGTGTTCTGCTCCCTTTCGAGGAGAAGGCGAGAGTTTAATGGTAAGGTAATATGCATGCGGTGAAATTTTTTTGAGCGATGAGGGATTTGCTTCACATGGTTGTTTTTGAGGAGTCGTAAATTGTGGAAAAAGGCCCTTCATCTTTCTTCTTCTTCCATTCTCCAATCATAGGGTTTTAGCGCCAGGCAAGGTTTGAAACATCAGCCTCTGATGTTTTTGAATCTTTAACAAGTATGTTTGATTCCCTATCTTTTGTGCTTGAATGTTTCTATTGATTGTGAATTTTGGTGAATGGTTAGATTCACAGGAACATGGTGACTAAATTTCCTTATCCATGGTAAAAATGGTGAGTGATAACTTGTTCTACACAAGTCTCTACAGGGTCTGATTTTCACAGTTGTTGTATTGATAAAACCCTCAGCTATTGGCAATTAGAATTTCACCATAGCTTTCTCACGGTAGAGTTCAAATGGTAAGTACACCATAGGTTTTGTTTCAATTCAAAATAGCTTGCTCACGATAGATTGTTCTTCAGTCCTCAGATCCACAAAGGCAGAAAAAGGAAACTCTATGTAAATCCTAGCCGTAGAGATTGAATGGTTCAATTCGATCTTCATCTAGCTCGCTCACCGCAGAGTTTGCTTGCTCACCGCAGAGTTTTCTTCAAGGTGGCTCACTCACCATAAAGAAGTTCATATGGTAATTACACCACATAGTTTGTTTCAATTCATCGTCAAGATTGCTTAATTTTTCAATTTGCAAAATGCCAAGATGCCCTGGTCGCAGATCTAGATCACTCTAATGGATCAACACTTAAAATGGGTCTTCGCTTGAGGTGACCATAGAGGTTTCAAATGGATCTTGGATTGAAATAGTGCTTCCATTGAAATTGTTGCAGACGCTTCAAATGAGAAATCTAAGGGCTAGCTTCGAATGGATATCCTATAGAAATGGACACAAACTTTTAAAGCTCCGCGTAAACCCTAGCCGCAGGCTGTTCAATTCGATATTGAATTTTGATATTGCACCATTGGCCATCTCTGGTGGTTCTATTTTAATGTTTGAGAACATATCTGGTGCTGCTCTTTTATTGTACCAGATATGATCTCAAGCAAAGATCAATTTGTGATTTACAATCAATAAAAAATGGTTAAAGAGTTTCAAGTTGCCATATCATTTATTATTAATTTATTTTGGTTTGTGAGCTGGTTAATCTCAGTTTCCATTTCTTCATTTTTCTTGTCTTGTTCTTAGTAAAAATTAGGGCTCCTAGCATGCATTATTATTGGTCAAACATATATGAAGCTTACATGCATTTTTTCATTTATTGTTTATTTGTGATTATTCTGTTACAATTTTGATTGCGCAATAACCAATTTGGTCCCTAAATAAGGAATAACCAGTTACACCGGGACCTAATAAGGAATAACCAGTTACACCAAAAGATGTTGTCAATATAGCCAAAACCACATTTGTAACCCAAGTAAATTTGCGAGGGGGTTGCACATCAACACGGATGATGTAGAAACAAAATACATGGGTGGGATTTTACTAAGACACCTTGTTTCCAGTTCCTTTCATATACATGGTTAAAATGCTTTCCCTATGGCTTATGAATTCTAGGGAAACGAGGTTGTATTTACTCGGTGACTAATTCTTGTGAACCCATTATTACCGAAATAAGAGAAGGAGAAGCTCTAAAACAATGTGGCTCCTTGGTGGGATAGTTATAGTGTAGCCCTTCTAAGAATATTAATTAATAAAGTGTAATAAAAGCATACCCTATTTGGAAATGTTGTTGGATATCTGGGAATCCATATCCTAACAATGTAGTCTGAAGTCTCGTCCAACAAGGTTATTTCATTAACCATCATCCATCCCATGTTTCTAAAGTTCAGAGAATATTAATTAATAAATTGTAATAAAAGCATATCCTGTTTGGAAATGATGGCTATCTGGGCATTCATATCCTAACAATGTAGTCTGAAGTCTCGTCCAACAAGGTTATTTCATTAACCATCATCCATCCCATGTTTCTAAAGTTCAGGCACACAATGAATAAATCCGACCTATTTTTAAGATGGATTTTACTTAGCCAAATATTGATGTTGAGTAAGCTATTGATATACTTTCCACTTACACTTGACCCTAGTATATGCCAACTCACTCGTTATCCTAAAGTTGTATCCATTGGGACTTTAAGTAACAAATATTATTACTGGTTGATTATTTATTATTGGAGTTGAGTAGACCCTAGTATATGCCAACTTGCTCGTTATCCTAAAGTTGTATCCATTGGGACTTTAAGTAACAAATATTATTATTGGTTGATTATTTATTATTGGAGTTGAGTAGCATTATTTATGATTTATCAAGAAACATCGGGTAATATCGAATCTATCACTAGAATGTAAGCTTAATGATATGAGGATACATTTCATCTAGAATTGGGAAAGAAAGGGTAGACAACCAAATACATTCCTCAGCGAGACCATCTAGCCAACTTCCTCTAACAAGTTCTAGTAGTGGTTTCTAAATTTAAGAACAATTATGAGGATCCCATGCACCCACAATTGTTGTTTTTGTGTGATCAACTAGAATTCATTTTGTATACTAAAGAAAAATAACAATGTTCAAAGTGTCAATTGAATCCCATGAATGCTCTAAGTTCATGTAAGTGATCCTTCTTAACCAAAATCAGGGCTTGTAGTGTGCATGATCATTATTATATTTGGATTCTAAGTTGTTTAATCCTTCTCAAATGTAAATCATGGTTATAGGTGCCCAAAAGGGTGGTCTTATTATGATTACAAATTTTATGATGTTTTTATTATGACAACATAAGGTATACAATGAGACATGTCGATAAACAATTATGAACTAGGGTTAAACATAACTCAATTCCTTATTGTGTATCCCTATTCTCAGTGTGGCTTCTATCTGACTTTGTGATAGGAATTTGTGAGTTCTATTCTTTATTATCACACTTTCATCTTAACTTTGAATCCATAAAGCACTAAAGTATTAAAAAACCTGTTTTATCATTCTTGAAATTAAAGTTAAAGTGGAATGATGTTAACTTGTAGTTATTGTTTTTATCAATCTCATATGAAAGTTAGGTATTGAAGGAGATGAAGATGTAGTATATATTATAATCATTCTTGAGCTTTAAATTCTATGTTTGGAGATCTGTCAATTTATGGAATCTTTTTTTGTTGTTGTAGCGTTCGATACTTCAAACAAACATATGGTGAGATTACAAGGTAGAAAAAAATAAGGTAAATTGCAATAAATTTTTTGAGGTAGGTGATCTACAAGAGCACTAAAAATAAAACATGTTGGGAATTCTTAACATAATGTTGTATGAGCTCATTAAGATCTAGTTTGGTGTTGACCTTGATGTATATATACCCAAAGTAGCTCCCATATTAAATCAGCCCTGCTGAATGAGGTAGCTTATTGGACATCACATATTGAAGAATAGTTGTCATTAAGGAGGAACCAAGCTAGCTGATTAAGAAAATAAGTTGTGTTAAACACCCTTTGAAAAGTTTCTACTTGAGTATAGAGTGAAAATAGGTTGGTTGGTTTGTATTCATATTTTCCTATTGATATCTAACTAATGACTAAATAGTTTCACTGGAACTTGAGTTGGTATTAGCACCGAAACCAATTTTTATAGTTAAGTAATAGACTTCACTTGGATTGAGGTAAGTTTAATTATTACAGGTCAAATTCGAATGAATTCTCTTTTAGTGCACATGTGGCATCATGTTCTCATATGTGCAGTTTGGAATTGAATTGAATACAGAGAAGTTTTGGATCCAATATTATTATTTTCATTACTAGAAAACTTGATTGTTGTTGTTTTGAATACCATAGTGCATGCTTGATATAGAAGGTCCACAATATTACCTCTCATGGGGAAGTGAGGAGAAATGCACTATCAACCAATACAAATATCTCAACAATGTTAGAGATCAAATTAGAGGGAATCAAGTGAAATTGTACTCTATTGAAAGAGCAATGATTGAATTTGCAGAGAGATGTTAAGGGTTCTCTGTCTTTGGAAGGTGGAAACTAATATAATTCCATCTAAATATTGGAGTTTAAGACCTATTTTTATTTGGAAGGTTGCAATTGTTATAGATTCATCTTAATTTTTGGTTTCTTAAGTACATGGAAATATTATTAAAAAACCAAGCGCAAACATCTTGTTGTATTAAAACTCTAGGTTTGTGGTGGATCTATTTAAGTTTAAATGGATTAAAAGATCTTTTTACTATATATATTTACATTGCACATTCAAGGTTTTGATGATGTGACACTTTTGTTTCATCCTGGACCATGGGAACCTCAGTTCTCTTGGTGCAATAGGAAATAACAAATGCAACAAATTATAACCTTACATGACAAAATAAGATAATTATATTCGGGTAAAATTTTAATGGTGGGAATTTTAGTGGAATATATCCAAGATCCCTATGTACAATGTCTGGACTACCATTCTTATTTGTGTGCCTCGTATGGAGTCTAGACATTTTAATTCCCCATATTTTGACATTTGGTATTTAAACTCTAATATGAATTAAGTCAAAATTTTAATTTCTTATTATCTAAGACTCGATTACATTCATTAAGACTATTATTATATGAACATATGGACTCCCTAGATATGTGGATAGTAAATGGAACTTGTCATTTTGTTTTATCAATATTGATGAATATTTTATGTCATTTAAACATGCAATTGAATATGGAATATTGATATGTGAATGTCAATTGAGGTGTACTCTGAGATAGAACAAGTACAATATATGTTTCAAAGATACTTACATAATTATATTAAATGGTGTTTTAGTGACATGGATTAACACTTGAATGGGTTGAGTATTTTATACATGAGCTTTATGTGAGTGGTGAAGTAACCCACATTTTGATTGGCTATGATGAGATATCCATATTCTTATAGTTCCAAGGGGAACGAGATGTCTTGGACATCATGAGGATAATGATCTTATATCGATTTTCATGTTGTTTAATTTTGAATATCAATATCTCTATGACTTGTGGGTGAGTGTGAGTTTTGACAAGACCTACAACTTTCCCAAAGTGTTTCTCCAATGACGAGACCCCTTAAAATAGTGATGAAAAAGTATAGTTGATGTAGGGTGTCAAACCTAGTACTATTAAGGGGAGGTGGAGGCATTTCCCATCGTGTATCCCCAAAACCCTGAGTCGTGGGAAGGTTGTGATGAGCACGCTCCCCTAAATGCATGATGAGTACTAGTGGGTGATGTAGGGTGTTGATCCTAATACTATTATGGGTTTGGATGCATTTCCCACCGTTTATCCCCTAAAACTCGAAGTCATAGGAGGGTTGTGTTGAGCACACTCCCCTAGGCATGTGATGATGACTAGTGGGTTCATGCTAGGGAATCTTGGTTGATTTGTAGGACTCGACACTTTTGCTTACATGTTCTACATGTGGTTAGTTTGGTGTAGCTGGTGCCACAGTATATTCCAACAGAGGACGAGATGGTGATGTCAAGAGATGGAAGTAGTGGTGATTAGGCGGTTTGAGTATTGATGGGGATGGACATGACTAATAATGTGTTGGATAGTGTTCTTCATTGATAAAATCCATTATGATTATATCATTGATGCTTCATTATGTTTATGTAATTTAGTTCTATTAATATTGTATGAATGATTACGAATGAGAAATGATGCATTGATTATGTTGGTCTTTTGTATGTTGTTTGCAAGTGTATAATAATGATGCATTAAGGAAATAAAACTGATTATTGGTATCCATGCTTAAGATGTGTGCATTGGCCACATATACGTAAATTCGTGAGTACATTACTATGATTGGTTAATTGATGGATATATTAGCATAGTTATATTAATTTTTATTAGCTTGGTTGATAAATTATTGTAGTATTACTTATGTATTGAAAGTATAAATAAGTGTTGATATATATATATATATATGGAACTATGAGTTTGTTGACTTGTTCATTATAGCTTAGATGTAAATAAACTAATTGTTTTTTAAAGTGTGGTTTACAAACCCCCCAGGGGGATGCTATGTCCATGGGAAGAAATTGCAGGATTGTCACCCCTCGCTCTGTTTATGAAGATAACCCGATGGTCACATCAAGTGAGGCCCTTATATATTAATGTATAGCCACCTAAGCATTTGACCCCAAGACCTACTCACAACCTACAACACTCGACCACTTGAGCTAGCCCACCGCGATAAATAAACTAAACTAATTGGATTATTGAATGATATACACAATTAGATACATATAATATGAAATATGTCATAACTTACTAGTGCATATATATCTTCAGCTGAGGCTGAGTATAAAGGAGCAGTGAACGCAACTACATAATGTGTGTGGTTGGAAGGTATTCTTCAAGAACTTAGAGTTTTATTTGATTCACCCACAATCCTTTGGTGTGACAATCAAAGTGCAATCAAAATTTCCACTGATCCAGTGCAGAGATAGAGGACCAAACACATTGAGATACACATGCACTGCATCCATAGCTTAGTGCATGATCAGGTGATATTTTTCCGTATTGCCTGTCTGCAGAGAAAATTGCTGACATTTTCACCAAGAGATTCACAAAGAAAACATTCACCTATTTGAGATATCTTCTTAGAGTGGGTGATACATGGTTATGGATACCATTCAATTTAATATTTTTGGCACCATGTCCATTTTTTGAAAGGAGGTTTTGTTCCCATGTGGTTTTCCTCCTTACTTTGTTTTTATGGACAAATAATTTTTTTGTTGTATGAGGTGACTTGAGCCTTAGTTGCCAAGGCCTCCATTATATTTTGGATAATATTTACTTATTTAGGATTAAGGGAGGGAGTTAGAGAAATAATCCACCTTAGTACCATTTTCATATACCTTAGGCACATTTCATTTGCTTCCATGCAATGTTCTATGGTTTAGACTTAGGGATATTGATCATTTACTAATAGTTATGGCGCTCCTGGTTGATAATTCTGATAGTTGAGGTGCTCCAAGTTAATCATTCTGACAACCTAAGATCCCTTATTGATGGAATTCAACCTTGGTGTGCTCCCTCATCCCCATATTCAGGGATTTTGTTTGACCTTAGGTGCTAGTGCATGTTTGTGGTCAGTTTTTTCCTTCCTTGGGAATTTATTGCCTCCTTGGGCCATTCCCACTCACCCATGTTCTCACCCACGCCTAGTATGCCTCCATTTATGTTCTATCATGCCTCACCCTCGTTCACACTTGCATTCGTGACCATTTGGGATGATTATGAAGCTAATTGGTCCACCTAGAAGGGTTTGAGGGTCAAATCATGAGCTAGCACTAGTATGCATCTAGATCGCCTCCAAGGCCTCAAGATGTTTCCCTATTGTAATATATCTATGATAAAAACATAGTTACATGTTGGACATTCATAATAATATATGTTATCGACTTTACTTGTGTATGTTATTTTCACTCTTTTAGTTAATTTGTGCATATTTCGTGAGCAATATGGAATTGTGAGAATCTCCTTGGCTCCTAAATCCCACTGTGAATCAATTCTTGAAGGAGGCACCGATGATTCCTATTCTTTTTACTAGTTGATATTGTATATGCTCAAGGAATTGGTATAAATTTTGAAAAGCAGATAATCTGTTACAAAGGAACTTATCGAGAGAATCCATTTTTTTTTAATTTGCAAAACCCATTTTATAATCTAGATTCTACTTCTTTTAATTTAAAATTTTGGAGAAAATTCAAACATTTAGAAACAGGGGATTGTTATAAATGACGAATTGAGAGTTTAAGAACTTGCTGGTAGAATTTTAGAACTCTAAGTTCCTTCCATTTCCCGTCGTTTCTTCACTCAATCGCTTTCTTTCCCTTTGGTCGAGCCTGATTGCGCTTAGAGCCTCGTATGCTATGGGAGATAAGAAAGACAGAGAGATGCCCTTTATAAATCTCTCTGATAAGCGAGTCAATCCGCAATCTATAGATTTGTTTTTGCCACTTGATTATTGTTAATCTCAATACATCAATGAATCTTCAATAGGCAGGTCGAGGATCAGTGAATCAATCGTCAATACATCAACTAAAATAAAAGGATGTCTGAATTATACCTCATATGTAAGACCTATTCTAAGAATCTTTCACTCCTAGACCTATTTCTAAGTTCATTTTTTTTTATATTCGTGCGAACTACTGCAAGAGATTAGCAACATATTAGCCTTACTATAGAGTTGTTACATTTATGGTGGCTAATGATTCTAGCACAAGGTCATAAAATTGGGTCTAGAGGAATCTCTCCCTGGAACCGAGTACACTTCGAGTGCTCTAGATTTCTCTACTTTCACAGTGAGGTATACGTTGCTATCACTCATTGGTAAAAAACGATTGCTGGAGCTACCGACACCAGTTCTTTAGTGTGAATTAAGAGATGCAATAAGTGTGGTTTGGTGCCCGTTATAATTGCAACTAGATCGATAACTGAGTAAATATCTCTCGGTGCTTCTTACTATGACTCTATAACCACTTCCTCTACCGCGAAAAAAAAGAGTGAAACTAGATATAGATCTACGAAATTTGGGTCTTGGTTTGTATATATAATATATATATATAATGAACGAGCTAAACCATATTCGCATTGTAACTCCCTTTGATTCTGCTTAAAGAAAGCGTGAGCTCAGTAGTTTGGTTGATTAATCATCTTTCCAAGTCTTCCTCGCAAAAGGAAAAATATATTTTACGAGCTTATATATTCGTGTGAGCTGCATTTTATTTACTATGATGGGGTTCCATTTAAAATAAAACTGGGTCTCACAATATGCAATAAACAATTACAAATACCATGGTCAACAAAACAATCACCGTCTCGATGCGAGTTATTCGATAATGCATCAGAGCATATGGATTTTTCGACAACGGGTGTATTAAAGCATTAAAACCATTAGACAATCAACAAATAGGGTCAAATGGTATAAAATTATATTAGCTTCATATAATAAATGTTGTACTTCAATCAATCCAAGTCTCTCATGAAACGTATTTCATGGTAATAAATAGCCATTTTATCTGTCATGTACCATTGCAATTTCAACAGAGCACACAGAGTTATTCAATAGAGCACGACTATTTGAATTGTTTTACGTTTATTTTCAATATGAAAGTTTAATTGTGCAATATGTTCATAATTGTTGTTTCCAACATAACAACTCATTAACATGGAAAATAGATACACGCATCCCTCTGAATGGATTCATGTGGAACAATTTTCAGCGATCGTAATAAATTGTTGGAGTGTTGCAGCAGCAACTTTCTCTCCAAATTTTCAAAATTTTGGACTCCCTGTAAATTTTTATCATTGCCTAAAATCGTTTGGATCCATGAACTCTGTTTTTGTTTTCCTTTTGCTACAAGTTTGGACTATTTTGAGGTTAACTCTCTTCATGCTTTTCGGAAAATTGCTTATGTCTGAAACTGTTGTGGGTTGTGGAATTTAGAGTTTTGTTTTTTCCCTTTGATCTACGATTTCTTACTTTGTTCTCGGAAGCTTATTTCTCATTCTAACCACTGTTTCAGAGGCCATTTAAACAACGTATTGGAGCCATGTTTCCTTAGGCATTCTCCGTTGCAGAAGCTGAACGATGAGCGTTCCGCAGGATAGTCTTTGACTTCTCCGATGTCGTGTTGTATTTTTTGACTTGTTTGCATTATCGAAGGTTGATCGAATTTTGAGTTGGGGGTGTTTGATTGTGTGAAGCCGATGCGTTGGAAATGAGATAAGCTTTTTGGGCCATTGTACGACCTTAGGTTTTCCGAATACTTAATGTTTCATGATGATTTCAGCGCCTTATCGAAAATTTTATGGTTTTGATTGAAGGCTGTAGTCTGTTTGCTTTCCGCCATTGCGGCTCCCAAGCGAACTAAGTGTCTGCTATATAACTGCTCTGCTCGCCGATGCTTTGTCTGGGTTTCGCCGTTTTCATTTTTTGACCTCGGGGCCCGTAGTTTTTTCATCTTCTGCTATTGCGACTGCGTAATGCACTGACCTTCTGATGTTGATGTCATTCCGTTCGTCGACAGGGAACTTTACCACCCGATGCTTTGGCATTTAGTTCTTCCAACTCCGATAGGCTTAACGGTCCTGCGGAACTCGTTGTCCGTCTGAAACCCGCCGTTGTGGTTGTAAGTAAGACTATTCGGCTGATGTCTCAGTGTTTCAAGTCACCGATAAGATTTTCCTCGCCGTCCTGTGAATTTTTAAACCCCGTGCGGACGTTGGTTGGTTTTTTATTCCTGTTAGGGCTTTCACAGCAAGAGTACAGTACAAAGTCTCATTTTGATGATTAGTTTTTGTTGTTAGTGTGGTTTAAGTTTATTGAAAATATGCAATCCTAATTAATGATGAAATATTGTTTAACTACATGCGAACTAGGAAGATTCTTCAGATTGCTGCTGCGAGAAGACGTAGCTAAAGGACAAAGCTGAGGAAAGTTGGATAAAAGTGATAAGCAAAGTTTGTTCTGAAATCAACGTATTTAAACAAGGGAGAAATAAAAGACAAAGTGGAATCAATAGCAACAGAGGCCCGGTTTTGGAAAAGGTTCAGCAGTTACTGAGCTGGTCCCGTTTTATGAAGTCCTCGTAAGTTTAAATCCAAAAATGTAACGCATTATACAAATCATGAGCACTCACAAACTGACAAAACTGTGAGATTAAAACGGTCCGGGAAGCTGGAAGGTCAAGGGGCGGGGAAACCCAAAGGTTTTGGGGTTTTTTGTATAAAGATAGGAAAGTTAGAGGGGATTAGGGGGCCTTTTCCCTAGAAAAAATTGTGAACTATTGTTTGTAAGAGGAACTACTTCATTTTACAATAAGAAATTGCAAATTTTGCTTGTTGGAGAAGGTGCTGTGTGGAATGTTGAAATGTGATAAAATGAACAATGTTGAAGGGGAACTATTTAGTTTTCGACTGTATTTCATTAACTGTGAGAGTGTTTTAAGTTTCTGAACCTATGTTCTTGTTTGAATGTTCTCTGGTATTTTCTGTGATAATTTCCACTATGAGTAATGGAGGTTTTAACTGTTGATGAGCTATCTTGTCATGTATATCTTTATTCATGTTTGTGTGTTTAGTTCTAAGGACAGCTACATGTGAATAATATTACATTACTCATGAATTAATATTTTGCTCTCTAGAGACATCTTAGTTAGTATGTATTTTCTAGTTGTGTGTGATTGAGATGTGAGAGAGTCTAAGACAAGAGGTAAGAACCTGCGCATCACATTGTGGCCACTCCTTGCATCCTTAATCAATCTGCATCTTAGGTAGAAACATGCATATCATACTTAAAGTCAAAAATTACAAAATTATATATACAGTGGACATGGCCGCAACCGGTAAAACCTTTTATTTTTGTTACTTGACCTACGGTAGCTGGACCGCAAACCAGATGAATTCCCTACACCAAACAATCACGGGCTAGTTGGGAACATCGACTGGAGAGAATCCCTTGCTGTTGTTTCCTGCGAATTTCCAAGCCTCAATAGTTTTATGGCACTAGAAAGAGGGCTTCCAGTGCATGGCTGGCCGAGGAAACCTGTTTTCCCGAGATTATTCCATTGGTAACAGTTCAAAAGGCAGTCTATTTCCCAATCCAATTCCTGAAGAGAAAGGTAGAGAAAATTTGTATTCTGTGGACAACGAAGTTGTTAATGATCTAAGAAGACACACTAGGGCATACGTGAAGAAGATTGGAGGATTACCCATCATCCCTAAATTGCCTAGAAGAGAATATAAAAGGAAATATCGTCCTATATTGGAAGATTCAATGTTAGTTGGAGACTGGGAGGAATTAGTAGAAGTAGCATTACAGGAGGTTGTTCAGCCTTCAAATCAAGTAGGCCCATATACTCCTTACTGTTCTCCTATTCATACTCCTATTCATTCACCACCTCACTCTCCATCCCGACTCATGGCAGGCATAAACCCAAATCAGCCACCCAACCCACCAAATCCACCACCTGCCTAGAAAGCCAGATCACCTTTAAACCTAACACCTCCTTTGCATGATTTACCTCAATATTTTGAAAAGATGATGCCCAAGTTTGATCCAAACGAGAAGATGTTAGTAGATGACCACTTACAAAGTTTCTATTTAGCAATAGAAGGATTAAGGGTTGGGGAATATGAGGATGTGGTTTGTAGACTTTTTCCACACACCCTTAAAGGAGCAGCAGCATCATGGTATTTTGGTTTTCCTGCCAATTCTATCCCTGATTGGGATACCTTTGAAAGGATTTTTAGAAGTAAATATGCAACCCAAAACTCATGCAGCTCTTATGAAAGGACTATACGCCTTAAAGAAAGAAAGAAAAGAGAAGGTGCATAGTTTCACCCGAAGATTCGCAGTCTATCTTAAGAATTTTTCTGAAGCTGACAAACCCTTGGATAAAGTCCTGATTGAATATTATACCTCAGCTCTAGGGCCCGAGTTGGCCATGTTTTCCAGAATAAAGGCCAAACCTACACTAGTTGAGACTTATGAGGAAGCGAAAAAAGTAAGGGCTCAAAGGGAAAGTATTGAAGATTATCCTAAACGGTCAGGAGAAAAAAATGTCAAGAAGAAAGCTTTGTTATTTACTAAGCCTAAAGAGGAGCAATCGACAGATTTCGAAGGAATGGCAAAAATGATGTAGAAGATTTCTAATAGAATCATAGACTTGGAAAAGGAGAAGAAAGCCCAAAAGTTCTACAAGCCTTATTACAAGAAAAGGGAAGATAACAATCAATCCCAACCTCCTCTTCATAGCCCTGCATATATGAACTTAACAGAGGTAGGAATGGATAACTTTTACACTTTCCACCAACAACCTCATTCTGAAAAGAGTTGTCCTCAATGGATAAACTCAATGACATTGGTTATGAATCGGCTTTTGGATTCCAAATTAACTGAAGACAAAGAGGAAGAAGGGAAAGACAATAATAAATCAACAGAAAAATAGGAGGATGAAGCTATGGTTTTATGGGACTGTGTATCGTTGTTTGATGCAGAGGGAGAAAAGAATTTGAGACATGAGGGCATCCTAGAAACAAATGTAATGACAAGAATATAGGGGTTGATTAAGGAAAACAGTCTTATGCTCCCGAAGATCAAAAGACTGCAAAAGAATGTTAAGAAATTTCAAAATAGCTCCTCAGCAAATAAAATTCCATAGTTTACCACCACTAGTAAAAATCCTGGACAGATTCACATGCCTACTAAGCCCAACGAAGAAAATAATGTTAGATCGAATCTCACATAACATAAGATGGAGTATGACATTGTGGAGGATATCAAGAAGGTGAGGGAAAACATCTCATTATTTGAAATGTGCAATGTTCCACAGCAAAAAGAAAAGCTATTGAAAGCACTTGAAGCATCAAAGGAGAGGCTTCCCACTGACAATCAGCCCCAAGAAGAAGAAATTGGTGAAGCAAGTATGGGAGTTAAGCTTAAAATCAAGAATCCGGCTTTTCTCCTTACTTTTGAAATTTTCAACCATAACGTGCATAATTCCCTAGTAGACTCGGGGGCATCAGTCAATGCCATGCCGCTATCGGTCTGCAAAAAGATAAATGGACAACCTAAACCATCTACCTGGAGAGTTGTTCATTTGGATAGAACGAATGTGAAGGTAATTGGAGAAATGGAGGATGTTCTCATTTGCTTATCTTCAAATGATAAGGTGTGTCAAGTCATCGATCTTGTGGTGGCTGACATACCGAAATCTTATGGACTTGTTTTGAGCAGAGATTAGTCAGCTAAGATGAATGGATATTTTACCTCGGACTGGTCGCATCTGTGGCTGCCATGTAAAGGAATCCCAAATCAAGTTAAAGTGTTGAGGGAGCCCCACATGAAACACAATGTTACTCAGTTTGAAGAAAAAAATGAACCAGTGGATTCTATTTTGGGAAACTAATTTATTGAGCTAGAACCAAGAAACTATCAAGTGGAAGAAGCCAATGATACATCAGACACTCAGCTTGATCTCCTTCGATTTTCACAGGCTAATGAAATCAATTGTAAAATAGTAGACTTAGCTGTAGACGTAGATGTTAATTCTTGCACAGTAGCGGTTAGTGATTTTTGGATGCTTTTCTTTGATGGTTCTAAAACTTTAGAGGGTTCGGGAGTCAGCTGTGTCTTGATTGACCCTTTGAAAAACAAACATTTTCTTTCATGTAGGTTAGATTTTGAATGTACCAATAACACAGCTGAATATGAAGCATTGGTTCAGGGATTAAGGAAATCTATTGAATTAAATGCAAATAATATGAAAGTGTTTGGAGATTCTGAAATAATTGTAAAACAAATCCGGAATCAAATACATTGCATTTCTCCTTATTTAAAAGCTTATCAGAATGAATTTTGGGATTTATTTAAATGTTTTAATGCATTTAACATTGTATTGATTCCAAGACTTAAGAATGCAGCAGCTGACTTGTTGGCCACCTCAGCTATGAGGCTTGTGCCCTCTAATAATCGGTGCTCTATTAAATTGCTTTTCAGGCCCTCGGTTCCAGATATGATTACCAATATACGAGTGTTCGATGATGATCAACAAATTATAGAATGCTTAACGAATGACGAGGCATTCAAAGGGGCGATTATTGATGATGAAGAACATCAGGATGAGCTAAAATTCGATAATTTCATTCCTAAGGGAGTCAGGACTTTAGAACAGATGTTTGATTTAAATGAGAAGTTTAGAAGATCAGCAAATGTGAATACTCATAGCTCATCTCTACAGTTCAAGTTGATTAATTTCGGGACTGAGATGGAGCCTAAATATGTGAATATGGGAAAATGTTGCTCCCCAGCTGAAAAGGATAAGTTCATCGTTCTTTTCAAGAAATACAAAGATGTTTTTTCCTGGACGTATGAAGATCTCAAGACATATGACACCAATATTATCTAGCATGTTATCCCCATCAAATATGGAATCAAATCTTAACAGCAGCCTTTAAGGAAAATGCATCCAAAATTAGAACGTCTAATCTAGAGTGAAGTTAAGAAACTATTGGATGCTAGAATTATTTTTAAGGTTAGACACTCGGAATGGGTTTCAAATATGGTATCGGTGAGGAAGAAATATGGAGAAATCAGGTTATGTGTGGATTTTAGAAACTTAAATCATGCTTCAGATAAAGATAATTATCCTGTTCCACCCATGGAGCAAATACTGCAAATGGTTTCAGGTTCTGAACTATTCTCCTTATTAGATGGATTCTCAGGCTACAATCAAGTATTAGTAGCCGAAGAAGACAGACTAAAAACAACATTCAGGACCAGGTGGGGAACTTTTGCTTATAGAAGAATGCCATTTGGAATCATAAACACTAGAGCTACCTTCCAGAGGGCTATGGACATAGATTTCTGTGGTTTGATTGGCCACAGTGCTATAATATACCTCGATGACATCATGATATTCTCAAAGAAAAGAGAGAAACACGTAATTCATCTAAAGCATATTTTTGAACACTGCCGGAAATATGGTATCTCACTAAACCCCAAGAAGTGCGTGTTTGCTGTTACAGAAGGTAAGTTGTTGGGTTACATGGTTTCTAAGAGGGGGATCTCCATATACCCAGAAATGATCAAAGCCATTGAACAGATTCCCATGCCCCATAATAAAAAGGGCATGCAATCATTTATGGGGACAATAAACTTCGTGCGAAGGTTTGTTTCAGATTTCGTTCAAATTGTTAAAACTTTGTAGCAAATGGTAAAGAAAAGTATACAATTCAAGTGGACTGATGTAGAGAAGAACACATTTAGTAAAATTAAAATAGCTGTTGCACACACACCCTCCCTCAAAATTCTGGATTTTGATAAAGATTTTATTCTATACACTTTCGCATCTGATGATTCACTAGCAGCTGTGCTGACCCAGAAAGAAGATGGGGGAGATGAGTTCCCCGTATCATTTATGAGCATTGGTCTGCAAGGGGCCGAATTGAATTACCCTACTGTGGATAAATAAGCTTACGCAGTGTTCAAAGTGGTGAAACAATTCAAACCATATATACTGAAGAACCGGACAAAGGTAATAGTTCCACACTCGGCTGTGAGGTCTCTTTTCGTACAAAAGGAGCTAGGAGAAAGGAGAGGCAACTGGGTAATAGCTCTATAGGAGTATGACCTTGAATTCAAGCCAAAATCCATAGTTAAAGGGAAAGTATTATGCAAACTGATGACTAAAAGTAAAGAAAATGAAGAACATGACTGGGAAGATGAAGCTGAGTTACATTTGATGGATGTATGTCCTACTTTCACAGCTCCGGACTCTTGGTATCGAGACCTTGTCCATTACCTTTAAGCAGGATTGTTACCAGAACATTAGAATTCTAAGCAAAGAAGAACACTGCATCTTAAATCAGCCTCATACCAAATTATTGAAGGAATATTATTCAAGAAGAATTATGATGGAGTTCTTCTTAGATGCTTAGAGAAAGAAGATGCGAAGAAGGTAATGATAGATTTCCATGATGGGCCTGCTGGAGGACATTTTTCTGGAGATACTATAGCTCATAAAATTCTCAAAGTCGAATACTGTTGGCCCATGCTATTCAAAGATGCACACGCCCATGTCAAAAAGTGCAACATTTGTCAAAGGTGTGGTGGAAGATAAGCTAAAGCAGCAGGACCATTAAAGCTTGTAATGATAACATAACCTTTTGAGCAATGGGGGTTGGATATCATTGGGGAGATAAAGATAAATTATTCTCTGCAACACAAGTATATTTTGACAGCAACTGACTACTTCACTCAGTGGGTCAAATCCATTCCGTTGCGTAAAGTAAATGAAGATGTGGTCCTGGACTTTTTGCAAGACCATATTATGACCAGGTTTGGAGTTCCAATTTATTTAGTTTTCGATAATGCTACTTAATTTTCCTTGATTAGATTAACTGCATTTTCTCATGAGAAAGGAATTAAGTTGCATTACTCTGCTAATAACTATCCACAGGGAAATGGTCTAGCTGAATCCACAAACAAGAATCTGATTAGGATTTTAAAAAAGACAGTGATAGAAAATCAGAGTTGGCACTCAGCGTTACCAAATGATCTTTGGGATGATAGGGTCACCCCCAAGACTTTGTTAGGTGTGTCCCTGTATACCCTTGTTTATGGGAAAGAGGCCATTCTACCCCCCAATATCATGTTACCCTCTTCCATTATCGCTCAAGAATCCAGAGGATCAGATAATGAAGTCTTGCAAATGAGGATATATAATCTCCTGAAGGCAGAAGAGTCTCGATTTAAGGCCAGAGAATGATTTAAACAACAACAATAGGTAGTAAAGAGATGGTTTGATAAACACAAGGCTGGAATAAAAGAATTCGAGGTGGGAGATTTGGTTCTCAAGTGGGACCACCCCCATGATGAGAAAGGAAAACACATGAAATTTCAACAGTTGTGGGTAGGTCCTTTCCAGATTGCGGCAAAGCTTGGCCCCTCAACCTATAAATTGCAAGATTTACAGGGGTGGGAAGAGAACTTACCAGTAAATGGTTTATTTCTCAAACCTTATTTTTCCTGAGTTTTGTTTTTGTTCTTTTAACTTGTACATAAATAAATTGAATTGGCTGTTTATTTTGATTTATTTAGTTCTATTTTGTTTTAGTTTAGATTTTGACTGATTTCAATAAAATGAGGCAAAATCTTGGTTGCATGGAGAACATCAGAATTCTGAAACGATTAAAGTTCTTGGGTGTAAGATTGTGTATTATTGTTTATTTGAAAGAATTTCTTCTATTATAGCAGTTTTCCCGAATGGCTATGAACACATTGAAGTCCTGCTTAATCCTTGTAAAATAAACCAGGATCAAAAGGTCTGGAATACTATTTTGAGGCTGCGTCTATCTCACATTTTAAAATGTCCTAGGGAGTGACAGCAAAGGGGCCATGGAAAGGAAGTAGGGTAGACAATATATTATCTATAAATGATCCCATGCCAAGAATTGAATGCCAAAAGGCAGATAAGAGTCGAAAGCTCCTATGAAAGCATTATGTATCAAAACAAAATACTGAACCATATAAGTACTAAATTTCCAAAAGTTCCTCTCTGTCCGTGAGCTAAAAATTGAATACATCTCTCACACAAAAGGACACTATGGATAGAGGAGCCTAAATCAAAAAAAAAATTCAGAAAGAAAGCCATGCAGGAGGACTCATATGAAAAGGACAAAAGTCCAAAAGCACAAAAGGTACAAAATGGCATGGGAATGAGGAACAAATGAATATTTTTATTTACCATATGCTACAATCTTGTGGTGTCCAAGCTGGCATCTACCTGAAGATAGAGGTAACAAATGAAACTCATCTTCCTCGCCTCAAAAGATTTATCTTGACTTGGAAATCTTGGTTTCCATTCTCCTAAATTGGACTATCATCAATGATTAAAAGTACATATATTTTCCATTTGAGAAATCCAGATATCTGGAAGGATTTAACATGTTAATTTGTTGTTAAATAGTCTATTACTCAAAAAATAAATTGTCCAGAGATCTAGGTTCACCAGGTAGTCACCAATTGTTGCAGCTGCAATTGTCTCCCCAAATTTTCGAAATTTTGGACCCCCCCTGTTAATTTTTATCATTGCCTAGAATCGTTTGGATCCATGAAATCTATTTTTGTTTTCCTTTTGCTACAAGTTTGGAATATTTTGAGGTTAACTCTCTTCATGCTTTTCAGAAAATTGCTTATGTCTGAAACTGTTGTGGGTTGTGGAATTTAGAGTTTGGTTTTTTCCCTTTGATCTGTGATTTCTTTCTTTGTTCTCGAAAGCTTATTTCTCATTCTAGCCACTATTTCAAAGGCCATTTAAACAACATATCAGAGCCATGTTTCCTTAGGGATCCTCCATTGCAGAAGCTGAACGATGAGCGTTCTGCAGGATAGTATTTAACTTCTCCGATGTCGTGTTGTATTGTTTGACTTGTTTGCATTATCGGAGGTTGATCGAATTTTGAGTTGGGGTTGTTTGATTTTGTGAAGCCACTGCATTAAAAATGAGACAAGCTTTTTGGGTCGTTGCACGACCTTAGGTTTTATGAACACTTAACGTTTCATGATAATTTCTACGCCTTATCGAAAATTCTATGGTTTTGATCAAAGGATATAGTCTGTTTGCTTTCCACCATTGCGGCTCCCGAGCGAACTAAGTGTCCGACATATAACTGCTCCGCTCGTCGATGCTTTGTCTGGGTTTCGCCATTTTCATTTTTTGATCGCGGGGCTCGTAGTCTTTTCATCTTCAGCTATTGTGGCTGCGTAATGCGCTAACCTTTCGACGTTGATGTCGTTCCGTTCGTCGACAGGGAACTTTACCGCCCAATGCTTTGGCATTTAGTTCTTCTGAATCCGATAGGATTAACGTTCCTGCAGAACTTATTGTCTGTCTGAAACCGATCGTTGTGGCTGTAAGTAAGACTGCTCAGCTGATGTCTCAGTGTTTCAAGTCACCGATAGGTTTTCCCTACCGTCTTGTGAATTTTTAAACCCTGTGCGGACGTTGGTTGGTTTTTTATTCCTGTTAGGGATTTCGCAACAAGAGTACATTACAAAATCTCATTTTGATGATCATTTTTTGTTGTTAGTGTGGTTTAAGTTTATTGAAAAGATGCAATCCTAATTAATGATGAAATGTTGTTTAACTGTAGGCAAACTTGGAAGATTCTTCAGATTGCTGCTGCTAGAAGATGTAGCTAAAGGACAAAGCTGAGGAAAGTTGGCTAAAAATGATAAGCAAAGTTTGTTCTAAAATCAACGGATTTAAAAAAGGGACAAATAAAAGACAAAGTGGAATCAATAGCAATAGAGGCTCGGGTTTGGAAAAGGTTCAACAGTTACTGAGATGGTCCCGTTTTATGAAGTCCTCGTAAGTTGAAATCCGAAAATGTAACGCATTACACGAATCATGAGCACTCACAAACTAACAAAACTATGAGATTAAAACGGTCTGGGAAGCCAGAAGGTCAAGGGGCGGGGAAAACCAAAGGTTTTGGGGTTTTTTGTATAAAGATAGGAAAGTTAGAGGGAATTAGGGGGGTTTTTCCCTGGAAAAACTTGTGAACTATTGTTTGTAAGAGGAACTACTTCGTTTTACAATAAGAAATCGCAAATTTTGCCTGTTGGAGAAGGTGTTGTGTGGAATGTTCAAATGTGATAAAATGAACAATGTTGAAGGGGAACTATTTCGTTTTTTATTGTGTTTCATTAACTGTGAGAGTTCTAACTTTCTGAACCTATGTTCTTGTCTAAATGTTCTCTAGTATTTTCTGTGATAATTTCCACTATGAGTAATGGAGGTTTTAATTTTTTATGAGCTATCTCGTCGTGTATATATTTATTCATGTTTGTGTGTTTGGGTCTAAGAACAACTACCTGTGATTTACCTTAACATGTGAACAGTATTACATTACTCATGAATTAATATTTTGCTCTTTAGAGACAGCTTAGTTAGTATGTATTTTCTAGTTGTGTGATATTGAGATGCGAGAGAGTCTAAGACGAGAGGTAAGAACCCGCACATCACATTGTGACCACTCCTTGCATCCTTAATCAATATGCATCTTAGGTAGACATGTGCATATCATACTTAAAGTCAAAAATTACAAAATATATACGGTGGACCTGGCTGTAATTGGTAAAACCTTTTATTTTTGTTACTCAACCTACGGTAGTCAGACCGCAAACCGGATGGATTCCCTACACCAAATAGTCAGGGGCTAGTTGGGAACGTTGACTAGGGAGAATCCCTTGCTATTGTTTCCTGTGAATTTCCAGGCTTCAACATGGAGTTAAAGAGAATGTTGGAATCCAGGGAGTTGATGTACAACATGACAGGTATGGAATTAACTATTTTGAGACGGACCTGAAAAACCTATCTCTCTTGGGCCTGAAACCCTCGCCTCAGCCCCTCTGGCTATGGCGAAACCTTGGCACCTCTTGTTACCTATCATGGCGTGGTTCAACACCATTTCACTGATCTAGGGTTTCCTTGATGGTGAATTTACAGCTTGGGGAACCGTGGAGGCTTACTGACTCTAAGGGGCTTTAGGTTCCTTGTTCTACTGCTTATGTTGACGGGCTTGGTTACCACCTTTTGAGTCTCCAACCCCATGCACGTAATTGAACCGGTTTCTTCTCCCTTTGATTTTATTAGAGTTATTTTTGTTTCTATTTGCGGTACTGGTCGGCCACCTTTTGGAACTCATCATTCACGCTCATGGCTGTTCCGACGTCTCTGCTGACCCTGGTCATGTTTTTTCTCCTATCCGCTCACGGGTTATCTCAGGAAGACGGGGGTGGAAAACGGGGTTTTTCGGCATGGAACCGGATTTGATGGGTGGTGTTGCTCTTGTTTGACCTAGGGTTTTGGAAGGTTCCGACATTATTCACACTATTGGATGCACATGCTAATTACTTGGTTTTATTGGTATGACCTTGGGGTTTCTTTACTGCTCGTGTTCTTCGACTTTGTAGGGTGGTGTCACCTTTGGTTGAATTGCTAGGATTATAGACTCCGACACTCCTTTGCATCTGCTACACAAGCAACATCTAGGTACTTTATGATTTCTTCACTGTTTCTTTATTATTATTTTACTGGTATCTATCTCAGGGTTGGGTTTTCTGGTCCTTAGAGTTTTGGGGTTTGTGGTCTGCTTTGGCACATGGAGTTCACCCTCTTTTGATGAGGGTTAGTACCAACTATGCAAAAAAAGTGGGAACTATCCTTAGCCCTCGGTTTATCTTCCCTGCAGTGTCTGTGTCTTCGCATTCGTATTGTCTTTGAACCCCTGGTTAGGGGTTTGACCCTAGTCTTGTTTTTTTGATGTTAGTCTCTATCTGTGGTTTTAAACTTGGCCCTGTGTTGTATTTTAATGTTATTATTTATTGTGGGGGCCTTCCCTATCCCAGGACTCCATATGACATCCATTCGTAACACTGGAACCCCCCTGGTTACTGGTGGGGGCACTCGGATACACCCTTCTTTGCACCATAGTCATGCTCGCCAGAAGGATAAAGCTCTGAAAACCCTGGACCTAAAGTGCCAGTTTGTTCTGGGTCATGATATTTGTATGGATAAAGTTAAGTCTCTATGTCGTCGGGCCCTCATTGGAAGGCAAGAGTATTGCTCCCTGACCAAGGATGCCTGGGTGGATTGGGTGACCATTCACTAGAAGCCTATCATTCACTATGTTCCTACTGTCAGTCTCCTTGCCAATGGCTAGCTGATTTTTGTCTTTCCGAAAGATATTGATGAATCCAGTATCCTAGAGAAACTCTCGACCATACAAAAGGGTTCATTGGTTCTAAAATGATGGCATTCTGGGTTTGATCTCTCACTGAGCGGGTCACCCTTTGTCACTTGTGGGTACCCTTTCCTAATTTTCCCTTCCCTCTATGGAATAAGGACATTCTTATTGGTCTGGCTAATACAATTGGACGTTTCGTTACTCTCCAGAAGGATTTCCATATGTTATTTGAAAAGAGAACCGCGAGGGTTCTGGTTGAGGTTGATATTTCCAAGGGTTTACTTCCTGTGATTGAGATTGTGTGTCGTGATACTGTACTCTCCCAGAGGATTAACTACCTAAGAATTCCCTTTCGATGTAACATTTGCCACGATACTGGGTATTTGCGCAACTCTTGTTCACTTCTCCATAAGGGCTGTGTTGTTGACAAGTGTTTTGATCTTTGTTCATCTTTTGTCTCTCCCTCTCATCCTTCTGTGGCTCCCATTGTTCCTACCCCTGAGGATATTTATGTATCTTCCTCCTGATCACCCCATGATGGACTGTCAAAGAGAGAACTGATGTTTATTGAGGATATCGAAATATGTGCTAGCCTTTCACTCTCTGTATCCTTGGATCTACATCCAAAGCCTGCTTATTTGGTTCCCCTTCATACTAGTGATATCACTCTACCGAAGTCCCCCCCCCCTACACTCTTGAACACTATCCCACTCTCCCTTCCTCTTCTGCTTCTCACNAGTTACCATCTTACCCTCTAGTCCCAGGGAAGCCCCTTCTTTCAAAGACCCCTCTCTACTAATATCTATTTCCATCTTCTCGGATAAGTCACCCATTTCCCCTTCCACCCTCCCTCTGGACTCCATCCGTTTCAAGTATGTTATTATCCGTAAAGCCAAAAAAATTGCTTCGGAGTATCCTGGAAATGAGGTACAAGTGATCCCTTTATCCTCCATGCCAAAGAATGCTGCTAGAAAAGCTCGTTCTGTTACATGTCCTTCACAAGTCCTTACAGCAGGCATACCTAACCGGTCAGGTTCCCCATGAAAATATTATCTATGAATATCTGTGGTTTTGGTGGGATTCCCAAACAAAAAGCCCTGGATTCACTGTTCTCTGATCTCTGTCCATACATGATTTTACTACAGGAGACTATGTGTCCTTTCTCTTAGTCTGTTATACTATTTTCTAAACTTAAGCCTGGGTGGGAATTCTATGCTCTTGATGCTATTGGTATTTCTTCCATGGCCTCTTGGCTGGCTAGAATCCTCTACTGGTGCATGTCAAAGCTTTCTCTTCTTTGGCTGGTAATATCCTTAGGGTCAAGGTTAAGGGGTTTGAGGAGACCCTTTCCATTATCAACTATTATGGACCTTATACTCAACGTACTGATTTATGGGATAACATTGCGGTTGATGTTTTGCTCACCCTTCAAAGCATTATCTTGGCTGGTGATCTAAATTTTACCATCTCTTCATCTGAAGTCCGGGGAACTCATGCTAGAAATGATCCCTTGGCACCCTACTTCTCCCAGCTTATTACTAGTAACAACTTGATTGACCCCTATATTAATCTTCCCGGTTCTACTTGGAGGAATGGCATGTCAGGGGAGGTTGGTATTAGTAAAAGACTGGACCATTTCCTTATATCTGACTATCTTCTTCCTTGCCTTGGGTGTTATAGAACCTGGACTTCTCCTTCAGTCATATCTGACCACTATCCTATATGTCTGGAATGGGGGCTGAGACTCACTTCTAGGTTTTATCCCTTTAAGTTTAATAGAGCTCGGCTCTTGGAGGATGATTTCTCTTCTCTGGTTACTGAATCTTGGCTAGCTCCTCTATCTTCAAGTTCCCTGAACCACATGGACTCTTTCTCTCAAAAATTGGGTAGACTTAAGAATAAGGTTAAAAGCCAGGAAAGAAGGAAGAAAAGAGAAAGGAAACAAAGGATTATTGAGATCAATGATGAAATCTATGATATTCTGTATTTCGACTATGGTATTATGTCTTTCGAGAATTCTAGGAAACTCATGCTCCTCCATGAAAGGTAGGAGAAATTTTGGGCACATGAGGTCACCACCCAGAGACTAAAAAGTAGAGTACTATGGATTAAAGAAGGGGATGCAAATACGAAATTTGTTTCATACCTTTACTTCGATAAGAAGAAATTCAAATACTATCTGGTCTCTGTAGGATAAAGAGGGTAACTTGGTCTCCAATGACCTTGCTCTTAAACGGATGGGGGAACAACAATTTGGGGAGTTATTTATGGATGATAACACTACAAATCTTGCAGACCAGCTTAAAGTGACTAGATTGTTTCCTACATTGACTGAGGAGGAGGATGCTGATTGTTTCTTAGAACCTATTACCTCTCAGGAAGTTGAAGCGGTACTCAAGGGGTTCAAAAAAGACAAAAACCCTAGCCCGGATGCGTGGCCTGTAGAATTATTCCTGGATTTTTTCGATCTTATTGGGGATGAACTAGTCTTGGTTGTTGAACAAGCACGTACTGGTGGGAGAATCTCGGGCTCTCTCAACTCTACCTTTCTAACCCTGATCCCCAAACATAATAAGCCATTTACCTTTGCTGATTTTCGGCCCATTTTTTTATGCAACTTGGTCTACAAGGTTATATCTAATATTGTTGCTACTCACCTGAAGCCTCTCCTTAATAAGACTATATCTAGCCAGCAATTTGGTTTCTTGAAGGATAGACAAATCACCGAACCTATTGGCATTACCCAGGAAGTCACTTCACTCTATTAAGACCAAACATGCAAATTTTATGGTATTAAAACTGGATTTGGTCAAAGCCTTTCATAGGGTTAACTAGAGTTTCCTCAGATTATTGCTTATACAGGGAGGCATACCTCTGATTGGTGTAAACTGGATTATGGGATGTGTCACAAGTGCTAGTTTTGTTTTTCTGGTCAATGGTACTCCGTCTAATTTTTTCCCTACCTCTAGGGGATTAGACAGGGCTGCCCTCTATCCCCCTTGTTATTCATACTAAATATTGAAAGCCTCGGTAGGATTATCTTGAATGCCCACCAAGAGGGTCTTATCATCGGTTATCAGTATGCTCCAGATCTGGCTATCATGCATCTGTTATTTGTGGATGATGCCCTCCTTTTTGGCATTGGAACTGTCAGTGAATGGAAGGATTACAAAGAGGCCCTTGATTTGTTTTGTTCTGCAATAGGGATGGTGGTTAGTATTGAAAAATCCTCCTTTCTTTTTCAGAATGTAGACCCTGTTATCAGAAGTCAAATTGCTGTGTTACTCCCCTACAACATGGTACATATCAGCATTGGCTTTAAATACCTAGGTTTTCGCTTGAAACCCTTGGGGCATAGAACTTCAAACTCGTTCTGGTTAGTGGAAAGATTTGAAAATAAGATTAAGCATTGGTCGTTCAGATTACTAACCCTTGGTGGTAGAGTAATACTCATAAATGTTGTACTTTCAGGACTTGCTGTTTTTTTGTTTGTGCTTGGTAGATGCCCAAAATTGATCTTGAATAAGCTAAGAAAAACCATTTTCCTATTTTTATAGGGGAAATCAAATGGTAACTAGAAGCTCCATCTTACCAGCTGGGAATCGAGATCGATACCTGTGGAGTATGGTGGTTGGAATATCAAACACTTGGAATGGTTTGGCATCTCTTTGAGGCTGAAAAACTTGTGGTTGCTCCTTAATGGTAATGGTATCTGGAGTAGGATCATTTCTCATAAATACTTAAAGCACAAACCTTGGGAGGTTTGTATTTGATCATGCAATTTCAATATATTTGGAATGTCTTACTTATGGAATGGATTTGTGAGGATTTTGTATTGGATTACTGGCCATCTGGGCTGGAAGGCGGGCAGCAGTCAGAAAATTAGACTAGGAATTGATCCTATTGCTGGTCTGAACTCGTCTTATTTTCTTTTTGAGGATCTCAGGGGTTATCTAGCTGATTATGCTATTACTAATCTGGCTCAGGCTCAGAATTTGGATGGTAACTTGGGGGGCTTCAATTATTGGTACTTTGCTTCAGATCTTGACTTGGGGGTACTTGGGCTGAGTAATGGTCGGATTTTGTCAAATTTTTATCTCACTGAGGAATAAGGATTGGGAATCAGGAGGACTCCTTACTCTGGTTATTTGACAAAAAAATTGGGAAGGGTCTCAGCTAACAAAGCAAGTTACGATCTTATTGTTTCTGAACATATGCCTCTTTAGACTGATGGCTTGCTGCCCCTGATTTGGGGCTTTAATATTCATCTAAAACTCAAATGTTTCACTTGGTTGGAAGTTAAAAGGAAGATTAATACCTGGGATAATCTTTGCAATAGAGGCTGGCATGGTCCTAACAAATGATGCCTTTGCAACTCTCATGTTGAAACTGTGGACCACCTATTTGTTGGATGTTCCTTTGTTCATGATGTTATTCACTTCTTAATACATATGTTTGATGTTCGTTTGATTTGGTCTAATAATTATCTGGTGGATAATCTCAACAACTAGATTAAGAAGAAGGGAAGGCTTCAATACTTTCCTTTTTTATTTATATGGAATCTTTGGAAGACTAGGAATTGTCTCATTTTCAATGACATTACCCCTAATTTCCACAGACTCTGTCATGCGATCATGTCTGAGGTTGACTCTTATCTAGTTCCGCTTACTAACAGACCCAAAGGAAGAGTCATTGGAGATCCACCTGAGTATATATATCCAATGGTATTTTTTGATGGTGTGGCAGCTAAGCAGCTAGGGGGGCTAGTGCATGTATATGGATTAGTGATCAGCACTTTCTCTCTATCAAGTTGGGATGTGGTCATAGCACGAATACCAAGGATGCATTATTGGCTCTCTAGGATTCACTATACATTGCTAAAGACATTGGGTTACCATACTTTTATGTCTTTGGTGATTCCTCTGTGATTATAAATTGGGCTAAGAATGAATACACTCTGTCCTTAGTGAACCTAGATCCCTGGTGTTTGGACACTAGGAACCTTATATCTTTGTTCACACATGTGGATTTCAATCATGTATTTAGGGAACATAATAAGAGGGCAGATACACTATCCAAGGAGGGGATTTTGATGGCTGTGGGAAGGCTTACTCTCACGGAAACTTGTGAAGAAAAAGTGTATAGGGAGGTCACACTTCAGATTTTTTGAGAGCTTTGCTTTGGTACTTTGATGTTATTAATCTCTTGACTCTTGCTGAGAGGTTTTTGGTTAAGATGATTTCTAGGTCTCTGGTTTTTGTGAGTATTCCAACTCTGCTTTGGATAGTGTCTCTGGGCTCTTCATATTTTATCTAGGGTCTGTCATGACTGATTCGGTTATATGAATTTTATGAGAGGACCATCACTGTATATGATGCCCAGATCTTGATAGTTCAGCCTTGTAAGACTGATTTTCTTTTGCTTGTTTATCTTGGTAGACCCGACTTTTTCGTTGGGTGGCTATTTTTGTTGACTTGTTGATGTAACCAATTCCTTTGATTCAATAGAATAGCAAGGAATGTTTTTTTCGCCTGAAAAAAAAAGATATGACATGATTTACTATCCCTTAATAGCTAATATAGGAAAAAATCAGCAAGGTATAATAAAACCCTGACATCCCGATTGCAATTTATGGAGGGAAGATAAGAGAAACTCTCTTACATGAAAAGAATTAAGATTCATTGAATCTAGTTGATAGTTTATTGGGCACTGATAACTGACCCCGCGAAGAGATAATATTTTAAGGAAACCTTAAATGTTGCATAAATGGAATTGAAAAGTGTTAATGTGGGTCACAAGGGCTTCACTTGTTGACCAATATCCTATGACGTTAGTTCATATTGTGGGTTTTAAAATTATTAAAAATTGAACCAATATATTGCAGGTATTGGGGGGGATGAGGGGTTTAAGGTGGGGCTAGGTAGGATGGTTTATAAGGATTGAGGTATAAAAAGGGGTGGGGAGGAGGTTTTAAGTATTGGGAGGGGGTTTCAACAAAAAGAGTTTGAGTTAATATATCTGGAAATTAAGGGTATTCTTTAATATCCCACGATCACACGTTCTATGTGAGATGTTCACTAAGTGAAGTCCCCATGATGTGGGTATTTATTGAACACCTTTATGAAGATTCATAAATGTAGGGTCTATATTGCATAAAAGAGGTTAAAAAATGCACCCAGGGATCAAAATTCAATCCCATCAAAGGGATTCTAGCTTGTTTGTGAAGTGGCAATAAAAAATGGCCCGTCATTTTAAATGTGGTTTTTTTTAATTTTTGTCACTTTAGATAAAAATAGAGAATTTAAGTTAAAATGACATTAAAAGGGCTTGGGTTAAAATTTCCCATCAACAATTTCAGACTACAGTATCGACCGTGATCATCTCTGTCTACCTCATATGCACAGTGTAGACTGCCAGTGACACGTCAACATTTATATAGATTTGACTACTAAGTATTCCAATAACTCATCACAATTGTTAATTCATAATTGCTAATTCATGTGTGACATACAACGGCCAGCCTACAATGCATTGGAATTTGGGGGCTGTGAGAAAGCTTAAAATTTAATAGAGTTGGTGATATAGTAATTAATACCTTTAATGGCTAGCCTCTATAACGTAAATGTACAAGCTAGTAGCTATAACTCAAGGGTTAATTCTACACAAGCTTGAAGCAAGTTGGAATTATGGGTTAATATATCTAAATTATCTACAACGAAACATCAAAACGAACAACATGTAGAGTAGAATGTTAAAAAAAAAATAGAGAGTGAGAAGAGTTCTGGGAATGGAGAAAAACTTGTTGCTGAGAATGGAGAGTAAGTGAATGATCAATTTCTCTTCTTGGGTGAAAACACACCATGTTTGAGGTCAGTCCTTAAATAATTAATCCATCTCAGCCTACAACTCTTTCTACATCTTTGTAGACCTGTCTATTTCCCATATAATTCTCATTGGAACCGGTAGTATAAAATTTTATATTCTCTAGTATGGAAACTTCAATCATTCCTAGAAATCCGTTGTTTCTGATTTCATCGTCTCCATTGGAAGAAAGGTTCCAACCGAACCGTCAGTTAGTAGCTGGTGGGAGACCACGAAGGAATATAAAGACTCAATCGAACAAGGCGTCTCAGTTGTTGTTCAGATTGGGGGCCAAGCCTCTGATGCATTGTGCACCCATGGAAAGAAACTAAAAATAAGCGATATTGCAATGGTTGTAAGACAGAGCTTGGCTAAAAGGTTATTTCCTATGGATGACAAGGGAATGGGATTCCTATCGGTCAATACAAGTTACATTGAACCTTGCATATGAATTGCATTATATTTTTCATTGAATTGTATTGTATCGAAAGCAGAAGCATCGAAATCCTTAGAGGCATTTTAATCGTCAAGGCATGGAATCTCATGCCCTTGAAAGGTTTAAACCTATTAGGGATTAAACTTGAAAGGTTCAATGAACAAGGCACACCCTTGAAAGGTTTAAACTTATTAGGGATTTTGATTGAATGATATTAGAGTGTTGGAAGTGGGTGGGTATCACCTACCATCTTGCTTGGTAACATCACTCTGAAACCCTGGCCATTTTTCACCATGTAGTTGATGAGTTTATCCTCCTCCTCCGATGATTATATACCTTTCCTTAGCTTGGGTTTGGATATAGGAGAGGTGAGTCCTCCTATTGTGCATCTCATTTTCAATCTTGAATGAACAAAATGGTCATGCTTTATCAGTTCTTGAGTGCCCTCACCAGCAACTGAGCAGCACAAGGCTCTGTTTATCAAAGAGGTTTCGAGGCCACCCTAAAAAGGAGTTGTTAGTTATCATCGAACATTTGCAGGTAAGAGAGTTCAATTTTGGTTTTGTTATATATTTTTTTATAAGTTGTGTTAATTATTTTTTTATTTTTAATTGGATTTAGTATTATAGATGATAAATTTCAGTTTTTCTATAATTTTAAATTGTTTCTTTTTAATTTTTCTATCCATTAGTTTTCTTAGTTTCTGTAAATTGAATCTAGTATCAATTTTACTCCTTCCAGTTCTCCATCTTTTTCAATTTGTAAGTCTAAGTTGCATTAAGGTAAACACATGATGGAGAGTTCCTAGTCCTAAGCTCTTTGTGGTTATTACAAACTCTTGTTTGGGGTGGCAATAGTATAAAGTGAGCATTGTTTGGGGTGGAAATAGTACAAAGTGAGCATTACTACAATCTAGTGATGGGTGGTTACATTAAAAGAAAATTACTTGTCTCTTTCTTAAGTTGTTTTTATAAATTGCATATGCTTTCTTATTAAACCTTCTCCTTTCCCAAAATTTTCCCATTTTGTGACGATTCTAAACCCTAAGCTATGAGAGGAGTGAACACACGGGGGGCTTCACTTGTTGACCAATATCCTATCACGTTAGTTCATATTGTTGGTTTTAAATTATTAAAAATTGAACCAATATATTGCAGGTATTGGGGGGGATGAGGAGTTTAAGGTGGGGGTGGGTAGGGTGGTTTATAAGGATTGAGGTATAAAAAGGGGTGGGGAGGAGGTTTTAAGTATTGGGAGGGGGTTTCAACAAAAATATTTTGAGTTAATATCTCTAGAAATTAAGGGTATTCTTTAATATCCCACGATCGCACGTGCTATGTGAGATGTTCACTAAGTGAAGTCCCCATGGATCAGGTCCCTTAGAATCCATATTGTCTAAGAGCTCATAAAGTACACTTGGATGATGAATTTGAAGAGAATCATGTGCATGTAAATCCCAAGGTCTATGGCAGTGATAAAATCCTCATTTCTATGTTTATTAGGCTCAACTAAATATTTTAATTGTGCATCTATGGATGTGGAAAAATTGTGATTAGATAATTCAAGGGATCCAAAGTGAAGAACCCTAGCATTATTGCTTTCCTACAGAATGGACACTAAGGATATAAAAGAGCCAATAGGTGTTGGAATACTGGATTATTTTGCCGTAGGATTTGTAGAATATACCAAAGGTGAATCATATATTACTTTTTGAATCTTGGTCTGTGCAGGATTTAAAGACTGGACAGTCCCTTGAAAAATCATTGGGGCAACAAGTTGTTTCTTTTCCAACATAACTACAGAGTTCAATACAACATTAGTCACAATCAAATTATAATCACTTGCATTCTTCAAAACAACCTAGCTAATGTGATTAATAACCAAATCCAAAAGTCCTTAGCAGGAATTACCAATTACACACTCTCTTGTTGCTACAAGTCTCCAACTTGAAAAAGAAAATGACAAAGCAACCTCAAAGTTTGATGCTCCAATGCCATGGCATATTCTTTACACTTGTAAACCACTAACATGAGATCGTTGTCTGTGAATTTTGATCACAATTTTTGGATGCATTCCAATCTATGTGTTAGCTATACTCTTCCTAAAACTTAAAGAACAATTCAAATATCCTACATTGTCTAAGAAAGTCATCACATAGTTATTGATTGTAGATGCATGGTGTTCCCATATTATATTATTTTATGATTGAATTCAAATCCATATAGCTCCTTGATAACCTCTATTTCACCAGTTTTCTCTTAATGAGGCACTCCAAACATTGGCATGGAAGGTATAATTATCGTGGTTGAGATGGTAGTGACACCAACAAAAGGTACACTAGAAGAAATGCTTGCAATAGTACCTAGATTTGTTTGTCAATATCAATTATATTGATAGGGGTTAGATGATAGGCTAGGGTAATGGGAAGGTAGGCACCATGCATAAGGTCATTGGTATGATCGATATGTCATGAGGGTGGCAAAGTGGCAGGTTCAGTAAAACATCTACACAATGAAAGAGGAGGGGTTCCAATGATGTTGCGGGGGGGGGGGGACAATTTTTATCATTCTTATCTTCCCATATAATAAATAGATGTAAACATGATGTACAACATCATTACCAAATAGAGTTTCTAGAGAGGAAGTAAAAAATGAGTGGAAGAGAAAGTGTTGTGGCGAGAAGCATATGTGACAAAGAACTCATGTTGGTAAGGTATCCTTAGAAATAAGTTAGTGCAACCTAGCATAGCAATATCACACAAATCAATGTTGTGAAACCAAGGGCCAATGGAAAAGGTGATATTATTGGGTCACAAACAAGGACTTTGCACCCTCACTCAAACACCCAAGATTTGACAAGGGTAATAGAGAACAAGTTTTTTTTTCTATCGTTGTCCATGATGAACTAAGTGAGGTAATATTTAATTTAGATTTTTTTAGTAAAGATCATGGGACGGGTGTGAGATGCTAGACATGTCAAAGTTTGGATAAAATCTAGTAGGGTTATCCACATCAATGACAACATTAGGAGGGGTAGGTTGGGTGTTAGGTTCAAAGAATAAGGTCTTGGAAAAGCATGGATGTTGTAAAGCACAACATTATTATGCTATGAGAGGATGAATTATGGAGTGTGTAGTATTGACTGGTATGGGGTGGGAGTGTGATGTGAGAAGGCCTACCCATGGGAGAGCTATGTTGGAGTCAGTTACCCAACATGCACACTTATTTGGTCGATTTTGGCATATTTACCCTTATCCTAAGTTTAATTGACTTACTTGGCATTATATGAGATCACTATGACATCAAGATGAGCACACCCACACCCTCCTTCAGTCAAGGAGGAAAACTAATCCTTCCCCTTCATTCAGGGAGGCTAACTGGGCTTCCTCCTTCAAACAGGGAGCAATTCTAGGGAGATATGAGTGTCATAAATGCCCCTAATTGCTAATTGATTGTTGTTTCACCTAAAAATCAGTTAAGATGATTTGTAAATGTGCCTCCATTCATTATTTGATTTTTTTTGTCCAATATTTATGAACTGGACACAACTAGGGCGCCTCCAACCACTTCTGATGACAAATGGAACTTTAGTTAACTCCATCGAAGCTACTTGGAGTTATGGATGTGCTACCTCCTTGAGTTGGACATGCAGTTACATGTGATGAGACACTTTCAGTTAGACTCAATCATCTATTGCACTTCCATTCGGTTAATATTTAGTGTGAGAGTCAGTTATGGATTAGCTCAGTGGTTAACTATGTGTCTCGATTGTGGCTGAAATTTAGTTAAGCTACACCCATCCATGCAATAAGAATGACCTCCTTGAGTATTCGAATTTCCTTGGTATTCATGCATTCTACATGACATTTTATTGTACTATCATTCATTATTCATTATACAGGGTCTACAAACTCTTATTGTAGTACCGTTACACCATTTTCATGTGTAATTTTTCTTGAATCATTTGTATACTGAGTTTAGTCCCTAGATGACTGTGACAGAATTAATAAGATCTATTGAAAAGGGGTATCTAATATAAAGAACAAAAGGGCATTGGGTGTTTTTCTAGCTTCTTTTAAAAAATCAGAGCATGTTGAAAAGCCAATGAAAGATGAGACTTATGCACCAAAGCAACTTCATGATGAAGAGAAAGAAGTAAACCATAATTAAATTTAATTATCAGTACTTGTTCTAGATATGAAATGGAGATATGCACCTAGAGTTTGCAAAATATTTCAATATATTGTTAACTGTCTAAGTGGAAAGTTGACATAGGTGAATCCATGTAGGCTTCACTTTTTGACCAATATCCTATCACGTTAGTTCATATTGTGAGTTTTAAAATTATCAAAAATGGAACCAATATATTGCATATATTAGGGGGGATGAGGGGTTTAAGGTGGGGGTGGGTAGGGTGGTTTATAAGGATTGAGGTATAAAAAGGGCTGGGGAGGAGGTTTTAAGTATTGGGAGGGGGTTTCAACAAAAAGAGTTTGGGTCAATATCTCTGGAAATTAAGGGTATTCTTTAATATCCCATGATCACACATGCTATGTGAGAGGTTCACTAAGTGAATTCCTCATGGGTGAATCCAACATACCTATATGCTCTCTACATAGTTGGAAAGAGAGAAACTCTCTCGAATGTTAGATTTTTACAAGATTATAGTAGTATAACTTTATTGCAATTTAACAACAGGATCATTAGAAGAAAGATAAAGCACAGAAACAAAAAACACAAGAATTTATCCTGGGAAACCCAATAGGGATAAAATCCAACAACCTTCATATAGATATGATCAATCCCAAGAATAGAGTACAAGAAGAGAGAGAGAAAGAAGAAAATCTCTCTAATGAAAAACCTCATAAAAATGTTGCTTTTCACTATTAGAGCGAACTTCTCCTTGATTGGCGAACTTGCTTGATTAGTTGTGTTTCCAAATGAGGTGTCCATTCTCTCTATTTATACACTTTACAAAACTGACATTTAACCCTAACTGGGTCAACTTGTCTAACTTACCTTGGGGGGAAATAAAAATAGTAAAAATAATTTTATTTTAATTCTAAACTTCCCCAAGGTTTACATTGATTCTGTCAAGGTTTTACATGAATGATTACATTAATATGATATCCTATAGGAGGGAAAAAGAAATAAAATAAAATTACAATAAGAATAACTTTCGAAGTTGCACAAAATCCAACACTCCCTCTCAACAAGGAAGGTATTCTTCTAATCTGGACATCATCAGCATCACGATCACGTGGGTCTCTTCTATACAACACATTTGTCTTGGTCATCTCTATACATACTGAAGGTTGTCAACACAATATTTGTCCATTAAGAGATGTCATCATGGATCTGATCTACTCAGTCCATCTGTGAATCTATAATCTCTACAATTGTGCACAATCCATTGGAAAGTCATCATCATCATATGTTTGATCCACATAGTCCATCAATGAATCCATCATTTCTGCAACTCTGCACATTCCATTGAAGATTTTTCATCATACCTCTGATCCACACAATCCATCAGTGAATCCATCAGCTCTCATAGTCCATCAGACAATACTACAATCAATGTCTCATCTACAACCAGTCCATATCTATTGTTGATTGGAATATCCCATACTTAGCTAATATCTTGGACATGTTTCACATGACCATCTACTACTTGTTCATCTCTACCGTCATGGGATTTCTCCCATACTAGGCTGAGAACCAGGACGAGTAGAGATACCAATGTACATGATCATCCACTATCTGTCTATCTCTACTGTCGATGGGATTTCTTCCACACCAGGCTGATAACCAGGATGAGCAGAGGCACAAGTATACATGACCATCTACTACCAATATGTATCCATTGTCGATGATATTTCTCTCATACCAGGCTGAGAACTAGAATGAGTAGAGGCACCAATGTAGAAGCAAGGTATATTTTTGAATCACCTTTCCCTCTCAAGGAGGGATGCATTTTCTTCTACTCCAAGTATTCCAAGAAAGTATTCAAACCTTTTCCTTGGAATATTCTTGGTAAGAACATATTCAGTCTTGTCATCTTCCAGGATGTATTTTATGTCGATCGCACCCTTTTGTACCATATCACGAATAAAGTGATATCGAATCTCTATACGCTTCGGCTTATCATGAAACACAGGATTCACTAACATCTGAACACATCTCTATTTGTCATAATGAATCATAGTTGGTCTTGGAATTTGAAAAAAAAAATCCTACAAGGATTTTCCAAAGACATATCGCTTCTTGAACTGATGTACTGAGTTCTACCGAGGTCAACTTCCTCTTGCACCAGGAAATAAATACAAAACCCAAACTGAAGCAACATATAGAAGTACTCTTCCTATCTACAACGCATCTGACCCAATATGAATTTGAAAATAATTTCAATCTCAAGTCATATTATGAAGCATATCTCAATCCATATCCCACAGTTCCATGCAAATATCTGAGCACATTTTTTGTGGTAGTCCAGTGAATCTTCCTATGCTTACTCATTAATATTGAGAGCACTCACAACAAAAAATATATATGTTCTAGTGTTCATCAGATACATATATGATCCAATCAAATGGTTTTTATGGTGGGATCAATCAATTTAGAATATGAAGCTCAGTCCCTCAACTTATTCAAGTTTACATCCATTGGAGTAGCTATGGACTTGTAATCCAACATTCTTAATCTCTTCAGTATATCAATAATGTATTTTCCTTGACTTAGGAAAATTTCCTTCTACCTTTTCCATACTTCTAATCCCAAGAGTTAATGAATCAGTCCAAGATATTTCATTTCAAACTTAGAGGAAAGCTTCTTCTTACACCATGTAATCAAATTTTCATTTCCCGTGACAAACAAGTCATCGACATACAAAACTAGAATTAGTGGCTCATCTTCCACAATATTGTAGTAAAGATTGGGATCTGCATCACTCTTGGTGAATCCCAATCTAAAAAAGTACCATCTATTCGTCCATACCAATCATGGGATGCTTTCTTGAGTCCATATAGATCCTTTTTCAACTTGCAGGTGTGGGACTCCTTCCTATGGACAACAAACCCATATGGTTTTTCAATATAAACTTCTTCCTCGATTACACCATTGAGGAAGGAGGTCTTGAATTCATCTAATGAAACTTCCATCCCATAGTTGAATTAATAGCAATAGTGGTCATGTTGGAAGTATATTGAGCCATGGGAGAAAATATTTCGTCATAGTCAACTCCCTATTTCTAAGAGAATCTTCTAGAAACAAATATAGCCTTGTGTTTTTGTACATTGATATCTACTCTATGCTTAATCTTGAAAAGCCACTTGGAAGTCACTACTGACTTCCCCTTAGGTCTTGGTACATGCTCCCATACATCATTCTTTATGATGGATTGATATTCCATCATGGAATCCTTCCAAACATGGTTCCTGGATGCTTATCCATATGTGGTTGGTTCTGAGTCAATGATGTGACTCATCAATTATACATAACTCGAGAACCTCTGAGGTGTTTTTTTTTCTCGAAAATTGCCATGTGGAGCTTCATGCCCCTCTACATCTCGTAGTGTTTGTTGTGCCCATCCAAGCCTTTTCTGACCAACTGCAATGTCTGTGGGAGCATCAACTAGATAAATTGGATCAATGGAGTCAATTGGTCCTTCCTTTGGTAACTCCCTCTGAACTACTGGAGGGGGAGATGACCTTATCTCTTCATTTCCATTGATATCCATGTCAGATCCTCTTCCTTTTCAGATAGCCATTTATTCTTCAAAGGAAACATCCCTACTGACTTTGATTTGCTTTGATCCTAGAATGTACATTTTGTAGGCCTTTGAAGACTCAATGTATCCAATGAAAGTCCCCTTCTTTCCTAAAGACTCCATTTTTTTCCTTTTTCTCCTTGGGCACATGTATGTATACTGGAACCCCAAAGATACAAAGGTGTCCCCCTTCTGGCTTCACTCCTACTAAAGCTTCTTCTAGAGTCATGTTCTTCAAGATTCTATGAGGGAATCTATTTTGTACATAGAGAGTTGTTCTGGAAGCTTCTTCCCACAAAAACATCGGTAGACTCTAGTCATGTATCATGGATTTTTCTTCCTCCACAATTTTTCAATTCTTTATTTTAGTAAACCCATTTTGTAGGGAACTATAATATCCCTCTTAATTTCTTCTTCCTTGTATAAATCATTAAACTCTGTGGATGTGTATTCTCCACCATTGTCTGATATCAATTTTGTGATCTTCTTTCCTAGTAGATTCACGACATGTGCTTTGAATTCTTTGAACTTGTTGAGAACTTCCTTAGATTCCTTGGTCTTGAGGAAGCAAATCCATGCCTTCCGTGAGCGGTGGTAAATAAATGTTACATAGTATTTGTAACCTCCCAGCAAAGAAACATTCATAGGTTTGCACAAGTCAGAGAACTAGATCCGATATATCTTTGGATTTTCTCTCACTATTCAGAAAAGATCCATTAGTATTCTCTCCAAGTGTGCATCCCTTTCAAACTCCATCATGGTCCATGTGAAGTGTTGTTATACCTGTCATAATATTTCCTAATGTTGGGAGATCTCTATAGTTGATGTGAACTAATATTTTGTGCCATAGCTCACCCATGTTGGTGGAGTCATGAAATAGTGCTTAATCAATAGAATCTCTCCTCTCTTACTCTGATTTCTTTTGTTGCATCCATGCTTGATTTCTTGTTCCAAGAGAGAAATTTCCCATCTGAAAATGTAACTTTATATCCCTTGTCCTCCAAGGCAGAAATGGAGACAAGATTTATTTTTCATACCTGGAACATAGAGCACATCACTTAAATGTAACATGCCCTTAGATTCTAGTTGAAGTGAGGTAGCCCCAGATCCTTTCATAGTATAGTTGAAATCATCTCCAAGTACAACACAAAGATGAGATTCTTTCTCAACTATTTTAAAAATATTTTCTTTATATCCAATCATATTCCTGGAAGCACCACTATCTATGAGCCAAGTCTCACTAGTGGTGGAAACAATATTTGATAGTGTTGATATGAATAAGAATTATGTACAATATTCACTCCTTTGATTCTTGTGATGATGACATTCTTCTACATCGGTTGTAGATGCTTAATGTTTCCTTTTTCTTGATCTTAAACATTTGTTTGCATAGTGACCATATTTCTTGCACCTGGATCATTGTACTTGCAATAGATCCTTCTTCTTCTCTTGTTGATCTGAAGAAGGTATTGGTCTTCTAACTTGATGCTTATGGTGGTGAAATTTTATTCCCTTTGCCTTTCCTTTCCTGGAATGGTACATGAATGCTTGATTCTCCTTAGGTTGAGTGTTATGAAGTATTTGTCTTCCTGCAATCCTCGTCTCATCCTGAGTGCAATCTGTCGATAATCAATCAAATATAGGAAAATCGGTGCATCCAATGATAGTTTGGATGAAATATTCCCAATATGGTGGGATACCATTTAGTGTAGTCATGACAAGCTCCTTATCTTCAATAGGTTGTCCATTGAATCTCAGTTTGTCCCTAAGTTCTGTGATCCTTGTGAAGTATGAGGAATTTGATTTATACTTGGTCATATTCATGTTCGATAGTTGGTTCCTTAATGTGAGAGTCTCATTGATGTTGTTGTGATTAAATAGACTCCTTAGGATTTTGAACATATTCCTAGTTGTCTTCTTTTGTGAAATTTGAGGAACCAAGTGGTCTTTGACTAAGTCCACTAGTAATCTCATAGTTCAGGTATCATTCTTCCTCTGTTGGGACTTGTCTTCTTCAAATTCTGGTTCTAGGACCTTCTCATTGACGAACTTCAAGAGGTCGTTTTCTTCCAAGATGAGAATAACTCTAGAATTCTAAGAGATGAAGTTGAAGGGTCCATCAAGACGATCTTCAACCTTCATTCCAATCATCTTTCCTGCAGATTTGAACCAGAAACCCTAGCAGGAGCTAGGTCAAAAATGAAAGTTGCAATTTTGTGAAACTAACCTCATAGATAGATTCACACTAGTAAGGAAAGTTGAGAGAAGGTGAGGTTGATCTGAAACTGTGGACCGATTAGCGCAAAACTTGAAACCCTAATTTATGCAGTAGCTTCAGCAATGAAATTAGTTCAAAATTGAAACTTCTCAGAATTTTATTCTTCCTTCACCAGAAGATGCACCTCCCCTAGAGAAAAATTTCTGAGTCTCTTTTTCTCCAGATATTATGAGGGAAGGCATTCAAATATTAATCCCTAGTTCTTGGCAATGGTTTTTTCTAGAACTGCTCTGATACCATATTAGATGTTTACAAGATTATAGCAATATAACTTTTGGAAATTAAAAAATAGGATCTCTAGAAGAAAGGAAAAGCACAGAAACAAAGAATAGAAGAGTTTATCCTAGGAAAACCAATAGGGAGAAAACCCAACAACCTTTGTATAGAGATGATCAATCCTGAGAACAAAGAGAGAGAAATAAGAAAATATCTCTAATGAAAAACCCTAGAAAAATACTGCTTCTCACGATTGTAGTGAACTTCTCCTTAAGTTAGTGAACTTTCTTGCTTAGCTATGTTTCCAAATGAGGCATCAAACCTCTCTATTTATACACTTTACAAAATTTCTATAACCCTAACTAATCCCACTTGTCTAACTGTCTGGGGTCGAATTACCTTGGGGGGAAATAAAAACAGTAATTTTTTTTAATATTTCAATTCTAAAATTCCCCAAGATTTACATTGATTCTTTCAAGGGTTTACATGAATGATTACATTAGTATGATCTCCTGTATGAGGTACAAAACAATATAATAAAATTACAATAAGAATAACTTCCGAAGTTGCACAAAATCCAACATCAAACTACAATGAATTTTTTTCCAACATATCGATGGCCCTTAAGAGTGGATTGATCCTCTCATTGAGTTCTCTATAAAGGAATTTTGCAGTGCCACTCATATGTTAGATCCGATCCTACCATTGGGTAGTGAATATTTACAAATGGAAGGCTTCCAAGGTGACTTTTTTTCTTTCTAGTAGTGTAGTCTAATGCTAAAAATATCAAGAGACTACATGTATCCAAGCCTCTACCTAATCACTAGAAAATTGTGGCAAGTTCAATTTAGGGACCCAACACAAACCCAAATTTGTTTGAGACATGATCTTGTCTAGTTTCAAATGTCGTGGTTCTATATCCAGATCAAACATCACCTGGGTGTGCTCTCGAAGAAGTTTATTTTGAGGTTGAATCATTTTTTGTTGCTACTGGAAAAATGGTAGTTGTGCTTCTACAAGGGAGAGATCCTCATGATTAGAGTTCTTGGAAATATCCAATCTTGGATTTTGGTGGGAGGACACACTACAAAGTACCATGTATGCACTATTATTGTAGGAAATAGTTGATCCTAAAAAAAGATGGAGAGGATCCTTGTTAGGTTGTGGAAGTCTATAAAAGAAGGGAGCGGATCCATATCATGGCCCTTAGGGATTGATGAAGAGAGGAACAAATCCCTTAACACGGCTACATAAGTAGACTCTGATACCAAATTGATCTATAAAAAAAATAAAGAGTGCAAAATCGAAACCTCTATTAACTCCAAAACTTCCCTCTTTACATAGTAAGAACCTTTTTTATATAAATAAATCCTAAATGGGGATGATTGACTTTGACTGTGTCAACCCTTTTTTTAATATTAAAATATAAGTACTTAATAAATATTTGAATGCTTGGAAAGTATAATCTTACACCCCTCCAATGTCTCTCTTGGGTTCTATACCATCCTCAACCATACCTTCTACTCCAACCTTTTCTTGGAGTTCATTTCTCCCTTGACTCCCTACAATGTTACTTCTGCTACAACCATCCTCAAGAAGTATTTCCCACCAATGTTTAATTTTCAATAGGATGCCCTTTGATCCTCCAATAGACATCTCTGACAACTTTTGTTTTGTCATGAAGTGCAACCATTTGTGTGGGCTTGGAAATATTGAATCTCTTTTTGAAGAGCTTCCATTTTGGACATGTCATTCCCTAAGAGGAAATACAAAGATTATATATTTTGTACCCTATCATTTCATTTTCTCCAATATTCAATGTTAGTCTCATGTTTTTATGTTTTGGGGGGATCATCTAATAAATCCCTTATTTATAATATATGTGAATTCATGGCGGTAGTTGATGTTAGTTTTTACATATCCAGATCCAATATTTAGCCCCGAATAATTACTTGAACTAAAAACACGCTCTCCAAAAATCAAAGCAATGAAAATAATTCAAGAAATAATCACATACATTTGAAGCATTGATATTTACCATGGAAAAACCCAAATGGGGGAAAACCAGGCAACATATTAATTTTATTAATAATATAAAAACCCTCGGGCTTCCTTCTTGGGATAATGGCCCATTGAGTAAAATGTAACATAAACTAGATATTAAACCTCAAGATCAGTCCTTCGATTTTGCTGGTTACTAGTCCTCAATTACCTCTTACTTTGCTCCTCAAACCCTACTTGTCACACTTAGCTAAAAGTCCTTCTCCAACCCTATGTGTGATTGTTGTCTCTGTTGTGTCTCCTTGTAACATCTCCAAATTTCATAAATAAATAAAAATATTTATAGGTCTAACTAGAATTACATATAATGTAAACAAATTCACACTAACTCATGCATCTAACATTTAACTTGCGCTAGCGCTTCATCTATTGAATATGACTACTTAGTTTATGACAGTCTTTAATTGTGCAAAAAACCGTTGTACTGCAAGGTTTACTTGTTGGCAAGATGTAGAAAATGATCATGTTTAAATATTGACAGTTATATATGGTATACTTGTTGGTTATGTTTTAAGGTATTTGCTAGTCCAATGAAGATGCCAGGGAAAGGGATTGTTAAAGGACTTATTTAGGTTTTGGGCTAACAAAAGACCTACTTAAACTCTTTGCAGGTGATAGCAGTGGAGAAATTTCCTTGTGTTGGTATAAAACACAAAGGACTAGCTAGAGATAACAAAGTCCTTTTTATATGCTAAGGTAAATTAAACTATCCCTAAGAATTTAACTATGCGTTGGACTAAACAATGTTCTCTCCTACCAAGTACTAAAACAAGCATAAAGAAAGATTATATGGTGGCATCAAAGGGTGGTAATCGATGGTGTTGAACTATGGAGTTCAGGTTAAAAATTAAAACTGAGTGGCATTGATGAGAACCACATGAATGATTACGACATATAACTAGAAAGCACTGCATCTTTTCCAAAAACCCTAACTCAGCCTTTGCCACCACCCAAACTCTGTGTATGCACCGGCTTTAAGGTTTTGGTTTGATTTTCAACTAGCAACGCTTGTTTTCTTAGCGTTAGTTATGTGGACTATCTGCATGACTATCATCGCCCTCGTCAACTCTACAAAGGTAAGTCTCCTCTGGTTTCATTATTGTTCTTCGTTGTTTTTTTTTCTAGAATATATTTTGAAGTCTGTATTTAACCTCTGGGTTGTTTTCTTGCCAGAGGTTCTTGTCGGGGTTGATGTGTTTGATTGGAACTAGTCTCCCTGGAGGTGGGAACATGGTTCGATAAGTCCCGATACCCTACATCCCTTGCTCCTTGTGGCTTTGTGGCTGGGCCGACGTTCTCACGGGTTGGAGTCATTTACGCATTTCCTTCGGTTCGATGTGGTAAACCCTCTTGTGGTTCTGCCTTATGACATTTTCAATTGGGTTTTCTTTTAAACAAAGGTCTCCCTCAAATCGTGGGGTCTGAAAAAAACTGTAATGTAATGCATTTTTTTTAGTTTTCTGTAGATTAGAGCCCCTACATATCTTTTTAAAAATGTTTAAGGTTTGAATAGAACCATTTTTCGTCGGGTTTATGATCCTACAAATCACTTCATTTTGGTTTAATATGATAGTTTAACTCTGGTTACATCATGTAGTTCTTTGATTACATCTCTAGTATTGTGGTTTTACTACTGTATTTTGTAAGTTGGGGTTGTGAGGCCACTGTATTGTTGAGTTCATTACAAATGGATTATGTAGGTTCTTATATATATCAATAGAAAGTATTATTGAATTCTAGTGATTTCTTTGTTAACATTAGTATTTATTTTGTAAATTGTTGGTTAGTTTTAAGTCGATTATGAAGCTTACGGCCTGCAACCATAGGATTGTGACATGTTAAAAGTAATTCATGATTTAAATATTTGGTTCCATTTTTGGGGTAATTACCATATCTCTAGTTTTTAAATATTAAGGTCGTGAGGCCACTGCGTTCTTACATCATTATTTTTTATCTGATACGTTTTCACCAAGGAAATCTTGTTGACTGCTATATATAATTTAATGCTTTTGAGCCGTAAGGATTCTATGTTTCTCTAAATGCATAAACTGTATATCATTGATAGGTATACTTGTTTGTTTATAGTTTAGATTTGTTAATTAAAAACCCTTGTAAGGAAAATGACCCTTGTGGGTTTTGAACCCACGACCTAAATAATGAAAGCACTGTGTCTAAATCTATAACGTTTACTAACATTGAACCTAGGAGATCAATAAGTATTGAAAAGATAAATTTGTAATAGTTACTGTTTTACTCATATACATGGCTAATCCTATCTCTGTCAAATTGTGTGTTGGAACAGATTTTAATTATAGTCGTTTTAATTAAAGGAATATAACCTCTTGCTCTATTCGATGGTATATATGCTTACCTAGGTCTTTGGGTCAATTTTGTAATTAAATGAGCCACCTGCTCAGTTCCTCTTCTCAAGGAACATGACCACAATTTTAGGGATTTTTCTTCATGCAACAGCTAGAAAATGAATGATATTGTTGTCACTTGTCATTTGGCCTTCTACAACAGATCATTCATCCTAGTGTTTTAGTGACCACTCTTCAATAGTCTTCTTTGGATAGGTGTCTCTTATTTTAAGTATTTAAATAAATAAAATATTCAATTACAGTCATCCTTGACCATCCTTGCTCATAAAAACTTTACAATAACTTTTAACAATAATGTTTTTTCTAAAAAAAAATAAAAATGTTTATTTTTCAATTCTAGGAGGGTTACAAATGCCCCTTCTTAAGTTCAACACCATCCTTGATGTTGCTTAAGTTTTTTCTGAGTATTCCTGAAACAAAATTGGATATTTCTCCTGCATATGACTCTCCAATTCTCAGGTTGCTTCATCTGTACTGGGATGCTTCCATTGCACTTTTACCTTTCAATGGTGTGATTCTAGAGAAAAATTTCCCTCATGTCGAGAATACAGTCTGGTTCCACCTAAAAATCTCTTTCAGGTTCTACCTAAATAACATCCCGATCAATCATATGAGTAGGTGGAAGAGGTAACTGATAATCCACTGGTCCAACTCTTGCCAATATTTCAAATGGTACACAATATCTGGGTGCTAATTTAGCACAACTCCCCAAATTAAATGAGCTATTTCTGGGTTTTACCTTGACAAAAACATGCTCACCTACTTGGAATTATTTTTGAGTTCTTTTAAGGTCTGCATGACTCCTTTTTCTATCTTGTGCAATTTTTAGATTGCTTTGTACATGTTTCACTGTTAGTTCTAGTTCTTTTAACAATCCAGGTCCTAACATCAATCTGCCAACCAGATTACTCCATGAAATGGGAGTATTATATTTCCTACCATATAATATTTCAAAAGGACTAAGTTTAGTTGAAGCCTGATAGTGATTATTATATGCAAACTCGACTAAGTGCAAATAATCTTCTCATTTCTTTGGATGATCTCTATCATACATCCTTAACATATCCTTTAGAACTTGATTTACTCTTTTTGTTTGTCCATCCGTTTGTGGATGATAAGAAGTACTGAAATTTAATTTAGTATCTAGTCCTTTAAACAATGACTTCCAAAAATTACCAGTAAACTTAGGATCTTTGTCAAAAATTATTACCTTCAGAATTTCGTGCCACCGAAAATTTTCCTTCATAAAGATGTTAGCAATATTAGCAACCTTATAAGTAGTTTTAATAGGTATAAAATGTGCTTCCTTGCTTAGTTTGTCTACCACTACCATTATAGAGTAATTTTGATTTTGATTTTTAGGTAATCCAATTATAAAATCGAGACAGGTAATTTCTCATTTCCAATTTGGAATTGGCAGCGGTTGCAAAAGACCTGTTGGGTGTCCATGCTCAACTTTAACTTTCTAGCATTCTATACACCTAGCTATATATTTAGCAACTTCATTCTTCATATTAGGCTAGAAATAATCTCTCTTTAGCATTGTTATCATCTTTTGATAACCCGGATGTCCGAAATAAATACTTTTATGTACTTCATTTAAAATAAACAATTTAATTTCTAGTATGTTAGTTACATATAGTCTATTTTTATACAGCATTAAGCCTTTTTCATTCAAACTGAAATCTGTTTTTATATTTTCTAATTCATTTTCTATTACTTTTTTTCTTATATTTTGGTATTCCTTGTCCATTTTTATCCATTCTTCCAATTTATCATCTAATTTTGTTTTGTAACTGCTAATGGCGGCTATAAAATTCAGTCTTTCATTTCTGCTTAAGGCATCAACTACTTTATTTTATTTTCCTTTGATGTGTTTGATCTCGAAATCGTATTCGCTAAGGAAAGCTAACCATCTTGGTTTCCTTGCGTTTAGATTTTGTTGATCAAACAAGTATTTCAAGCTTATGTTATCAGACTTTAATAAAAATATTTTACCAATTAGATGATGTCGCCACATTTTCAAAGCATGTATTATGGAAACCAACTCTAAATCGTAAGTGGCATGATTATTTTCATGTGTTTTTAACTTTCTTGATTCATAATCTATTACGTGACATTCGTGTGTTAGTACTCCACCCAAACCTTCATTGCATGCATCAGTGCACACAACAAAGTCCTTGTTTGGATCTGCTATTTTTAATATAGGTGAAATAGTTAATAATTCATTTAATTTATTAAAACTTTCTTCACACTTTAGATCCCATACAAACCTTTTTCCCTTTTCTGTAAGGATGTTATGGGATTTGCTATCTTCGAGAATCATTCTATGAATTTCCGATAATAACCTGTATTTCCCATGAACGATCGTACATCTTATGCATCTTTAAGAACAAACCATTCCATTATTGCTTTAATATTATCAATATCTACTGATATCCCTTCCTTGGATATTACATGACCTAGATACTATATTTTATCTTTAAATAATTCACATTTACTAAAATTAGCATACAGTTTATGTTCTTTCTGAACATCTAGTATTATCTGCAAATGTTCATCATGTTCTTCTTTCATTTTTTAATAAATTAATGTGTCATCCATTAGAGGAAATTTCAACTCAAAATGGGCCTTTTAACCATAATTCAAATTCCATGTCATCATGTGGTATCCAATAAAATTGTTTTAAATTTGAAATACCGTATAGGTCTTAAACAATTTTTTAATATAAATTTGGGGATAGGTATTGTACAAAAACTATTTTTTTTCTTCGTATTTTGACATATCTCCCTGTGATTTTACTCAAATTTTGATCGGGAGCACTCCCTGGATGCGAAATTAAATTCGGCATCCAACGAGTACCCACTCAACATACTTTTGAAGGACCCCGCTACCCAAAAAATAAGAAATACCTGAAAAAATGTGATGAGAACATCCTCATCATGTTTTTTCAGGTATTTCTTGTTTTTGGGGTAGTGTCCTCATCACGTTTTTTCAGATATTTCTTCTTTTTGGGGTAGTAGGGGTCGTCAAAAGTATGCTGAGTGGGTACGCGTTGAATGCGGAATTTAATTTCACATCTAGGAATCTCTCCCAATTGAAATTTGAGTAAAACCACAGGGAGATATGTCCAAAATACGAACAAAAAAAGTAGTTTTTTTCTTTTCTTTCTCCAAAATTAATAAATATTATTTTATTATTTTAATTCTTATTTTTTTAGGAGGCCCATTTTGAGTTGAAATTTCCTCTAATGTATAAAGACAAATATGAATTTATCTAATTATTTACTTAATACACTGTTCATTAAGCATGTGAAAGTTGCTAGAGCATTCGTTAGCCCAAATGGCATAACTACGAATTCATAATGCTCGTATCAGGTTTTGAATGCAGTTTTAAAAATATCTTCGTCTTTAATTCAGACTTGATAAAACCTAGATCTCGAGTCTACTTTTTAGAGTATCGTTGCTCCGCTTATCTGATTGAACAGATCATCTATGCGAAGCAAAGGATATATGTTTTCAATCATCGTTTTCTTTAACTGATGGTAATCTATACATAAACGTAAAGTATCGTCTTTCTTTTTAACAAATAAAACAGTTTCTCCCCAAGGGCATACACTTGGTCTTATATAGTTCTTATGTATCAATTCTTGTAGTTGTATTTTTAATTCGCTAAGTTCTAATATATTCATCTGATAAGGAGCCTTTGAAATAGGTATATCTCTTGGTACTAACTCAATAGTAAAATCCAATTCTTTTTTTGGAGGTAATCCTGGAATCTCTTCCAGGAAAACATCTGAGAATTATTTTAAGATTGGAATATTGTCGAATTTTAACTTATCTTCTTTGTTCAAGTGTTCATCATTTATTACATGCACATCAAAAACTTTACAACCTTTATGTACAACCTTTTTCATTTGTAGTGTTGAAATTTATCTAACAGAAACTTTTCCAGGTATCCTCTTAATTGTAACTCTTTCTCCTTTATCATCTAAACATGTAAATGTTTTCTCAAAGCAATTTAAAACTACTTTATGGTTTTCCAGCCAGTCCATACCTATTAAAACATCATAAGACCCTAATGGTAATACATTTAGATTTACTTGAGTTTTGAATTGACTCATAAACATCTCATAGTTTTCAACATAATGAACTACTTTTCTTTTGGTTCCTGTAGCTAATTGAACCAAGCAATACTTTTCAAACTTTTTCAACTATAGATTGCATCTTTCTGCTATACTATGTGACATATAGTTTAAACTTACCACCTGGGGCAATCAAAATAGAAACAACCTTGTTATGTATCATACCTTGTATTTCCACCATGGATGTTTTATGATCATCTTGTCAATTCTCCAATGCTACATTAATTTTGGGCATTCTGTTTGCTACGTCACCAACTGTTTCTTCCTCTTGGATTGTATGCACATTGCTGAAGTTCCCATTTTTGTTCGGACAATACTTTGCATAATGAGGTCCCTGACATTCCTATCTCTTCACAGGTTCTCTTTGTTCACTGTTTTTAATATAATTATTAGGAATATCTTTCTCTTTTGGTGTTGTAATGTTTTGTTGTGTTTTATGTTTAAAATCTATTCCTTGATAATTATTCTTAGAGAAATTTCAAGAATTATTTTCGAATCTTTTATTAGGCTTAAAACCTTTCCTTCTCTGCTCAAAGTTACTTATTCTTTTATTTTTCTAGTTATGTATGCCTTCTCCCTTATTTTTACTTTGTTCGTAATAGAAGTTATATTTTCTTGTTGCCTCTTCAAGGGTCTTTAGATTATGAAACTCAATTATGTCCTTGAAACTAATAGGAAAACAACTCAGAAACCTTTGTATCTTAGGATTTTCGTCAATTATATAGGGTACATATCGTAATAACCTTAAAAAATTACTACTTAATTCTTTCATAGTCATTGAATCTAGTCTAAGTTCAAGAATATTGCATTTTGATTTTATTCGCTATTTATCGTTTTCGATTTTAAAACATAATTGTTCTGGGTAGGGACTATAAATTAATTTTCCTAAAGATATTACTCGTTAATTTAAATTTCGTTTAAAATACCAATTCTTCTTCTGGATAAAGCATTTTGTTAACCATATTTTATTCCCATATTTGTCTTGATTTTTGGAATGTCCCCTAAGAAATTTGAATATGGTGAAATTGATGGGCAAACAAGATCTATCCTAGTTGATCCTCTTACTGAGCAGGATATTAATATGTTTAAAAACCAAAATTCTATTTCTTCTTATGGGGAGATTTCAATAGAAAGAGAAAGAGCAGGGGCCTTGTCATTCTAGTGGCTCCTCCCTTGGTTATTTAGGGTTGAATGATAATGCCAAGACTCAGGAATAGTTATCTTTTCTAGAGTCTAGACATTTCCTCATCGTAGATTCGACGATGAAGTATCTAGAAAGGAATATGTGACGGGAGATGCTTGGGGTGAGGAAAGTGGAGAAAATTTCTCTTTGCACTTGACTAAAAAAAGAAAAGAAGCTTCTCAAAAGTGAAGATTGCTCCTTTTGTTTTGGGCTCTTTATTTTCTATATGCTGGATCATGAAGTATCTACTGCGTATTTGGAGCATAAGTTTTTTTTGTATTTAGATTGGAAACAATAATAAAGTTGTCTTATTACAATTTAATATCTCACAATGATGATATGTTTGAATTTATAGTTTTGGCTCTAATACATGTGCAATAGAGCTTCCAAGCAGAATGCTGGGATATAAGGGAAGTTCCAATCCAAATCCAAATCCATCCATGGCGTTTTCCTACCAAGATGCGACAGAAAATGGGAGCGTGTATTTGAAATGGTAGATTAGTATAGTCCACCGCTAGTTCCATAAAGAGATGAATCAAGAAGATCTTTGGTAAGCTCAAATTGTCATTCTCCCATGACATACAGTACAGCAAGGGGGAAGATGGCCCAGAGGCTAGAGGTGAGCCTGAGAGATTAAACGTGTAGGGAGGGAAAAGAAAAGATTCCAGTTCTGCTTTATGATGCTTATGGAAAATGATTCCAATAATAAGTACTAGAAAAACAGTCACAGGTTTTACATTTTCTCACAGAAGCAACTCAGCGAAGGTTATCATGCCTTTTATATCTCATCATCATCGTTGGTTTGGAAACCTAACAATTTCTACTACCGGTTTCACATTTGAAAAATAAAAAATTATGAACTAGTGTTGCATAGCTCCAAGTAACAAAGAACTCAAAATCAAAAAATCGATTCTCGATAGATACGAGAATTTACGGTCTGATTATGCATATTTTTCGACCCTTATAAGAAACATATTTAGCTTATGGGTATCAAAATCCCCGTGGGAACATAAAATAATAAACAGTCTTTATATTGAAATCCAAGATGCCCCTATCTGAGTAATCTGTAACAATTTCTTTCTATCGATTGACATAAAATGAAAATGAAGAACCCAAACTAAAACTCTGAAAGTTTTATAGGAGATAAAGGGGAAAAAGAAATCTGAAGTGGGTTCCTGGGATTTCGGTAGCATAGTGCAAAATTTCTTTATGAGATATCATTGTGCATCCTTTGCTGTAAATGCTAAATATGTGAGAGCACAAACTAAGCTACCTCTTCCCATGGTTGGAGATGGAATGCATAACAAACTTCAATGGGTGAAATGCGAAAGTAAACATCTGCTGATTATTATAGGATACATTGTTAACTTTTCGAGTAAGTCCATAAAGAGCCACCAACATCGTAATCCTTTGAAATGTATTCTTGGCAGAGGTATTAGTTTTATCTCAGGGGTGTCTTCCATTACTGTTCATATTAAGCAGAGAAAAAAATCAAAATGAAAAAAAAACACTCAAGTTTAGGATTTGCTAAGAGTGGTTATTTCGGATTTCATAGATAGCTAAACCAACTGGAACAGTAACTGCATCATTACCCCAATTTTTAGTTTAAATGCAAAGGTATGGCTTCCAGCCAATAACATTCACCTTCTAATGAGAGAAAGAAAATGATGAGCCCTCATGTCTGAGCTTTGAACCTTATGCTTTGAGACCATAGTGTAACAATCCCAAAATATACACCAAAATTTTCTACATTAATAAGAGAAACAAAACTAAGTATAAGGGAGGCTAGAGTCACTTACTTGAAGAAAATTCCCAAAAAATACTTGGAGAATCAGTTCCTCTCAACCATAGGAGAGGACTGTAAAACCACTATGATCCCAACTCCACCCTCGAGATGGATCACCCCCGTGCACACTAGAAAAGAAAGTAAACTTCCACGCGGCACTCTCTCTTAGAGTCGGTAACAAGCTACAACAATTAAGCTTTCACACAACACTCTCTCAGAGTCCATAACAAGCTACAACAAGTAAGCTTCCGCGTGACACTCTCTCTATCTCAGATTCTGTAACAAGCTCAATAATGGACTTATGAAAGGGAGAAACACTCAACACATGCACTAATAGCAAATTATCTCCATGCACAACACGACGTCCCGTGCTATCCTAGTGCACCAATATATATAGTTTTTTCCCATGCCTTATGCCATCCCAATAAAATCTCCAATCAATCCATAAATCCCTATGATTTAGGATCTTCTCTAGTTGTTGAGGTTTTAGATTTGACTTGATTGGTAAATATCTCTCTTGATTGCTTACACATGTTCTCTTATGCCATGGTGGTGTCCCCTCATGTAACTAAATTCTCCAAGTGACTTTTCCTTTTAATAATAATAAAGTAATAGTTTGTTGTGTGTCACTAACACCTCTTCTGAGTATTTTTGAGTTTTTAATTAACTCTTACAAAAAAATTGTTTTTGAAATCACTTTCACAAATATTAAATAAAATAGTATTACATTTTCCCATTGAAAATAGTATTCTTTTCTCTAAAGAAGCAACCCATGGTTCAAAAATTTCTAGGCTAAATGGGATAACAAACAATTATGTGAAGGAAAATTGATTTCCTTTAGTGATGATGAGGCCTTTGTATTTGTGATATGTATTTACTTATGGTGAATTGGGTCCAACTCATTGTGAATCATTCTTATTCCTTAATATTGTTTTCAAAAATTATTTATGAAGCTTATTATATCTAGCATTCCTATATTCATTACGTCCATCATTGACTGCATAGACAATTTATTTTCTCCAAAACTGTTCCATGGATGGAGACCATAGAGAAACAAAAGATAAGATGAAAATAATTAGCATAAGTAAATCCAATTGCATTATTGGTTTGACACGATATTAGAAGAGTTTTCTGAACATCATATCATTGAAAACAAGAACCTCGATCAAGGATGTCAAGACAATTTTCACACCGATCCTCGTGAGCACTTATTCTCCTTGATACCAGTTTTGATGCATGCACATATAATGGAGAACGAAGCTGACTTCATTTTCATATTTTTTGAATAGTCTTGATGATGATGGGGGGTTGATTTCCATGTGATAATCTTGGTTAAAAGTTAGATGGCAAAGTTGAGCATTGCAACGTAGAAGGAAAAAGTGTCGGTTGACATGTTAGATAGAGAAGACATAGTAAGCAAGGGCAAGAAATTTAGATCAGATCAACTTGGAACCTTTGGACATGAGATAGAGTTCAAATATTAAATTGAGAAAGCATGGAGCTAGCTCGTGAAGATGTATAAAATTGATCTTGACAAGCAAGAGTTGACATAAATGAGCATGTTGAGTGGAGAGTGGCCAAAACATAACACACATTGCAATGAGTCAAATTGATATGACAAAGAGAATGAATCTTTTTTGGGATTGACATTACCCGATAACATCACTGCTAGCAGGCATTCAAGACCACCTAGGATCCAACGGAGGACGACTCTTACAACAGCTCAAAGGGAGATCTTGATCCTCCCCTAGTTCTTCTCTAGGACAACATTCTAAGTGGGTTTTCTCCATTCAACCTCGGATGCTAGGAGATCTGGATCGGATCCATAAACAAAAAATAAAATGTAGGCCCCAAAATTAAGGAAGAAATAACTATTTGAGTTTTAGAGAAATTGCTAATAGAACTAGATAGAATGGTTTTGGGGGAGTGAGTGAAATACAATCACAGAGTTTAAAGAATAGTCACACATTTCAAGGGTAGCCATAGTTTAGAGAGACCAAGAAGATGAAATGAAAAAAGAAATATGGAAAAGAGTACAATTAGGACAGTAGGAAGAGAAAATTAGAGCTACATTAAAGCAAGGGTCTTAAACAAAAGGTTAGAAGAAACACAAACACTATGTTTTACATCAAATAGACAAGATAATTTTTTAATCTCTAACAAATGAGAAAAAAAAAAGGTTAATGAAACTAAGATAGTATATCCTGTGTCAGTACAGAGTGGGAGTTCCAAATCATCTCCTAAAACAATCATAAAAGCAGAAATATAAATATACCTACAAAGTTACAAAGACGCTAAAAACTAGATTCTAAATGTCTGACATGGAATAATGCAATCTTTCTAGTCTGAAAGTTAATGGTTCATAGATATCTTATGTGCATTCCAGAATGTACGATGGGCATGCAGTGAGGAAATCAATAGAAAACATAAACTAACATATAAGTATAAAAATACAATTGTCCAAAGCCCTCAATTCATCAATGCCTACCGATTAGGGACTAGTGGGTCGTATTCAAGCCATTATGTGTCACATGTCCCATAGCAAGGATACCACCTCCAATGTCTCCATCTAAACAGTGAGAAAACATCTTTGGGACCTTACCCAATAAATCTCATTATGAAATTATAGATGTCTTGGATTGTCCAAAGCCAAAAATACCATTTAGGGCTTGGTCGGTTGATTGCAATTTTCCAAATTGTAAATTGTTGATACTTGCACCTATATTCAGTACAAATGATTTTTGTAGTTCCAATACAAATCTACGAGATATACAAGGTGTTAAAGTTAAACAACTAACAACAACTGAAGATTAAAAGAGAGAATTAGTAAAGGAACTATATTCTTTGGAATTATTTTCTCATACTTTGTAGTGTGTATACAACATTTGTTTTCATATTATCTAATTTTTCCAATTCACAATTTTTTTTCAGTGTAACAACTATATTTAAAAACAAAAAAAAAGAGTACTTAAAAAAAACAAAAAACATAAGATATATAAGCTCTAAGTTAATATTCAACATTGATATAACTCTTTCATAAAATCCATCAACATTTGCATAAAATGAAGTATATATATATATACCATGACAGCCGCCTGTTTCCTTTCCTCTATGTCATTTCTTCTTCGTCTCGTCTAACATTTGCCTCTGCTTCTGAATATTTTCCGTTCTCTTTTCAGCAAAAAGAATTGAAGCAGTCACCGCTTTCATGGCACTGTCCCCAGCTTTCATTCTCCATTCTGATACTTCCTTCACAAGCTAATCAATATGTTGTTGCAACAATGTTGAAGATTATATATACGAGGTTGGCTAACTAATTGAGCGAGCTAGAGCTTTCTCTCTTTGGGCTTCAGTGATATAAGGATTTATAGGATTTATCAATTATTGAACTCCTATAAGTTGAATGAAATATTGGTTGCTTTACCCTGCACAACCTCGAGATCATAAATCCTTCCCTCCATCACACTTTATTCTCGGCCAGCAGGGATACATTTTATCCTCTCAAAAAATTTATTTTTTCACTCAGTTTCTCCTTCTCTTCAATCATCTGCAGCTGAGTTCTAGGGAACATAGGGCTCCATTGTGAGCTTTCCAGTGTCTTAATTCTCTCATCCTTTTCTTGAAGGAGAAAGAGAACGTCACTAGAATCATTCTAACTCTTCCCAATGGATGCTATACTAAACTATAGTCTACCCCTTTCAATCTCAAGGGCTTTGAGCCTGGCATCTCATAATTGGTTCTTCACATAAATGGAATCTAGTTTCTTTTTGCTCACTGAATGCTACAACTTTAGATATTTGTTGTAAATTTTGTTGTTGGTTCCTTGTGCCGCTGAAATATCATATATAAGAGGAATCCCTACTATTTCCAATGTGATCTATAGGGCCCTCCAGTTTTGTGGTTGCATATATGGATATGGTTTTTGTGCCATGAGTTCTAGAGCCATGACCACTAGTTACCCCTTTTAAACATTATATCTAGGCAATAATTTGTCCCAGGCCTGTGTATCTAGAGCAATAATGGTGTCATAGTCCCTTAGCTCTTTGTTCTTTTTCTTCTTTCCTCCTTGAGTAGTTATAATGGATCACATGTTTCCATTGGCTGAAAAATTAGTCCAAGAAGCATACGGCCCTGTCCCTTGGGAGTAACTGGAAGTGGGAATGTTGGGGACTTCTTGAGAAGCTGGAACTGAGAGCAATCCTAGAACTGGGAAGATGTCACTTCCATTTCTTGGTTATCTCATACTTTTGGTATACCTTTCCATCCATCCTTTGTGGCTTTACGCCTAGGAGATAAAGTGTTGGCCCTTTTTGCTTCATGTTTCTATTGGATCAACCCTGAATCTACTTTCATTTTTCTACCTGTTGTTGTTGAATGGAGAATTCATCCTCCCTTCTTACCTCCATCAGTTCAATTATTTCCTGAGGGTTTCGGGTTTCATTCTCTTTCTCAGGGGCACTTTCTAACCTGTCTCTTTTCATTTGCTTTACCTACTGTCCTAGTGTAGATTCCTTCTCCCTAACCGATGGCCCTGAAGTCTTCGGGATAAAACCCAGGTAGATACATAGACTGATCCTGGGGACTATTGGATGGAAATTGGGGCTTAGGGGCTCTGATTTGGGTTAGTGGGACTGATTCCTATGTGATCAAGATAGGAGGAAAGAAGACTAATGATAAGTCTGCTACCTTAGCAGGTTATGAGATTCTCTCTGAAAAGCAAACCCTTGGGCATTTTCACTGGCACAATGGGATTTGTGATTCCATGAACTTTCTTTCTTGATGCCCTGGCCTTTATTTCCCAATCCCCCTTCTCTTGTGATTCCCATGGATTGCATCATGGGAGTGGTCTTGGGGTAAAGAGGAGGTTCATGTGCTATTATACTATAGGAGGAGGTGGCTCTTCAGATGGGACTTTGGTTTCCTTCCCAACCTTATCTATGACCTCTTTCATCAGCATAGTCTCACCTATTTATTTCCATGCACATCCCTCATCCTCATGTCCTTTTTGGTGACAATTGCCCCTGGAGGACTGCAGAAAGTGTATTATAATGGTGCCTTAGGATATTGAGGTTGGGGTGCCATGGCCAATTGTTTTGTAGCTCCGTGGGGGCCAATTTCCTTCTCTAATATGGCCTCCACCTTCTAATAGATTTCCTTATTCACCAACCTTTCCATCTCTAGCCAAGATTCATGGTCTGTGGATCAGGAAGTTTTCTCCCTTTCAAAATTCCTTTTAAGAAATGAGGATCATACTTCCTGGGATAATCCATCAGGAGATCGATCTTCTTCAAAATTTCAAGTGCCGTTTTAATGCCTCTTTTTTCATTTAAGGCATAGACACCTATTACTATAGGAAATCCAACCTGCCCTTCTTTTTGGATTTGGGGAAGTGTAAGCTATAAACTTCCACCATCTGCCTGATATATTTTAATACAACTACGCTAGGTGTAAGTAACCTGGCTAGCAAGTGCTAATTCCATGCAAAAGATAAAATATTTTGTATTTTTATAATGAATGATATGTAAATGCAATAAAAAGAATCTATAACTCCCAAACCCTGCAGAAGGTATTAGACACAAGCCAAGAAAGACACTGAGATAAAAAGGTCTAATGCACTAATATCAAAACAAAAAAGAAGAAGGATGAAAAGAACAACTTTTACCTAAAAAGAAAAAGAAAAAGGTCTCTGGTAAAAAACAGAGGGAGTAGACAGTCATCAAAGGCATCTAAGAAGACTCAACAACATTCAGAACCCACCCAGCATCTCTCAAACATCCAATTCACACTCAAAAGATGAGCATACGTGACTGATTCACAGGAAAAACGCGTGTATACCCAACTGTTTAGGGAAAACTCCCATGTATACACTATTGATACATCTATGATCTGTGTACAGCAAGAAAAATGGGTTAAAATGATAGGCTAAGACTCAAATTACTTCAACAGGACACCAATGGGATAACATACTTCTGAACCCGGCACAGAAACAAAAATAAACAGAGAAAAATTCGAGTGAAAAAAGTGCACCCACAACCCCACCAAAAAGGAAAATCCCCAGTGGAGTCACCAATTCTGTTATAGAGAGAAACTTCTTATGGCTTGGGGTAGATCACAACATATTGAATGACACCAGAAATAAATCCACTTCAATATGCAAGAGAGATAAATGTTTCTAACACTAAGGGATACATAGCATGCATTATTTTGTACAGTTGTAGTAGATCCCCATTAAGATTTTAAACCACGCTTGTACCTACATTTCATCCTTAACCGCAATGAAACAACCAAGCATGATATATGTTAAGTGTCATGCATACTCTAGCATATATAAATCCAAAATTTATAATAAAATACAACTGCATCTATGGATAAGAATATTCATAGTCATACACATGTAATGCACGATAAATGGATATTTCTATTAATAATGAACAGAGATAAGAGTGACAAGCTCTCATTAGAGGAAATTTGGGGTCTAAAATGGGCCTTATAAGAAAATGCACCAACAATAAATTTTGTGAGTTGGAATTCAAGAACCAATAGAATTTCAATAAAATGAATCAACCATAATGGTTGAATTGACATATTTGTCATAAAAGAAAACTACTTTTTTTGTTCGTATTTTCAACATATCTCCGTGTGTTTTTACTCAAATTTCAAGCAGGAGAGATCGTTGGATGTGGAATTTAATTTCGCATCCAACAAGTACCCACACTGCTTACCTTTGACGAACCTCTCTACCCCAAAAATAAGAAATAACTAAAAAAAATGTGATGATGATGTCATCATCACGTTTTTTCAGGTATTTCTTGGTTTTGGGGTAGCGGGGTCCATAAAACGTATGCAGTGTGGGTACTCGTTGGATGCATAATTAAATTCCACATCCAACGAGATCTCCCACTCAGAATTTGAGTAAAAACACAAGGAGATATGTCGAAAATACAAACAAAAAAGGTAGTTTTTTTCATTCTTCCTCCAAAATTAATAACTATTATTTTATTATTTTAACTATTATTTTATTATTTTCCTTAGGAGGCCCATTTTAGACCTCAAATTTTCTCTAATGGTTGACACCTCGTCAAAACAGAGAAACCGAGTCCTCCACATGGCCCTCACCACTTCAATCCTCCATCTCAATGGCAAGTTTGGGAAGAGCAGCAATGTGTGTTCAAAATAACAAAGGGATGTAGACTCAAGCATGTATGAATGGGGAAACAATACACTATAGTTTCATTTCTCTCATATTTTCTCCTCTTCTAATTCATCCAAGAGGCTCAATATATAGCCCTTCAATAGGCAACGAAGGGTCGAGTCAGAGCATTTCAAGAATATGGAAGGCCAATAGTCAAGTTATTCATGACTCATTGAAGAAAACTCCAAATATTTTATTTTTATGCACATTTCTCGATGTACGCGGGTCACGGTGTAGCAAGCTACATGTACACGTGACTTTTAAGCTAAAACCTGCATATGACAATAAATAGGTGTTTTTTAAGGGATTTCTTGAAGCATCAAAGTATATTTTTAGCAAAGGGGGTCCAAGGAGTCTACATAGGGACAGGGAAGGCCATAAAAACATGATCTACCAAGTGTGGTAAAATCATCTATAATAGTGAATATGATGATCCTTTTCCTCCATGGGTTATGGAACTGAAATTTTAGAGCTTCGGATTGTTTATCAGATGACCATAAATTTCTTCTATTCATTTTCTTCTCACTATATGAAATTTGAAAGTCTTATTATCGGCAATAAATTTAAAAGAATTCGCATAGAGATATCTAGAAGCAGATTCAACCAGTAAAGAGACCACAAAGTGATCAAAACCCTATGTGTTTATGGGGTAGATTTTTCAATCACATCTTAATTCATGCTCACACCTGGTTCGATTGAAACAAACATTCAGGACACTTCATCCAACATATCTATAAGAGTGACATACATTCCCTCATCAGCCATTTTCCATTTGAAGTATACTATGGATTCCATCCTCTCAATCCTTTTGAAATTCCGTCAACTTGTCATTAGCATCCTTTTTTACTTATGCTTATAAACATGATCAAGCTTCCACCTTTATGTAGTACATAGCTCAGATATACATCATAAATTCCATACAACCTTGAAATATCCCTAATCTAAGTAAGCACAAGTCCTTTCCTGATTAACATTAGTTACCTTCAACATTTCATGATGTGGGTGATCACTTAGGACTCTCTTAGAGAAAACAATGCTTCAAAAAATAACATCATAAGATCCATCCTATCTAATATAATCCATACACTATGTCCATTCAATAAATCAATGATAACGCCTCACTAACACAATTGGGCATCCATAATGTCATCAATGTTTCATAGCTTAAACAATATGATCCCTCTCATTTGAAAGATCCATGTCTGGCAATAGCATGGACACGATCAGAAAGATCCATGTCAAATAGATGGAGGAATTTCCCGATCAAATGTTGAACCATACAAATGTAAATGAGGCACTTTTTGTAAATGTGTGATGATGAGTTCTCCTTTGAATACCCATGATCCTCTATCACTCTCTCTCCATGACTAATTGTTCCATTGATATCAAACAACTTAATTGTTCCATTGATATCAAACAACTTACTTGTCGGAATTCTCCTTTTCTTGCAGGAATGAAAGAGACACTTCTTGTAGGAAAGAAGAAGAAAACAATGACAACGAAAATATGTTCATTGGACAACTAAAGAAAAAACAAAGAAGAACACGTCGATTAAAGGAATGGAGAGACATAAATATAAAGAGAGTAAAAATGGGAATATCATCCAAAGGAATGGAATCTTGGTGAAAGGCTAAGAGTGTCGAGGAAATCCCAAAGTAGAGGATAATATGAAATTAATAGATGGACAAGAACATAGATCTTTTTTGATGGACAAGAACATAGAGAGAGTAAACATGTTACTTGATATCCTTTTTGCAACCATGAAACTTTACAAGCACTATGATGTCATGTACATTTCAAATGTAGCTTTTCAGTCACTTTAAAAAAAACCATGTTTCATGTACTACCACTATCAATAATCGAAAAATGCATTTTACCTCCCTCCTTATAAATGTTTTTTGAAGATATCATTTAGTTGTCCAAGTTCCCAATTTTCATGTAGTTTCTCTAGTTTCAAAATATCTCTTTGAAACATAATATTCTCTCATTACTCTCAATGAAATTCAAATACATTATCCTCCACATCTTGTATGTTAAATCTCAAGTCATTAACATACTTTGCAATGGATTCAACACTATAAATATACTTTTCCCTAATCTACAGAATTATTATGTAATCAACATCCTTCTCTCTTTTCATAAGAATATTGATATGTTGGAATAAGTATCTAAACATTGAGAATAGGTTACCATATTCCCAGAGTAGATACAGTTATCCTTCCATGACCAAAAAGTGTTGCTCATGTGAATAGTCTACTTATGTTAATAGTCTAGTTTCCTAGGGCCTCAACATGCTCACATGCATCACAACTAGCAATGTTGCTTCGGTGAAAGTGCTACATTTGGTCATCTTAATGTCAATTCAATCCATGCAGGATCATGATAGAGAAGTTATTTCATTCTGCAATTTCTTTCATCATAGTGATACAGATAGTTCATCAGAAATCGATAAACGAAAGCAACAAATGCAAGAAACTAGCTTCTTAGAAATTGATAAAGGAAATAACCTCTTGGATGAAATGTAGGAAGAGGAAAGTACTAGTATAGGTATAGTTAGATCACATCAATGGAGGTATATTTCTATCCCATCAATGGATTATAGTTTGTAGTTTTCAATGCATTTTCTTTTTGCTATTATATATAGTAGAGGGATTTTGGAATATTCATTAGGCTTGTAGGAAGTCTAGAACCCATTTCATTCTTAAAAGATCAAAGATAAGAGTACCAATAATGGAAAATGATCAACCGAGATATTTTTCAACTATACAATGTCCTAGTGTAATGTCCCTTCTTGGAATTTTGGACAAAAGTGTGATTCATGCAATTTTCGAGCGTTCATAGTCAAGACTGTAGGGGGTTCCAACTGAATCCAAATTTGTCTTGAATTTTAAATGTAAGGGTATGGTGAGTCTTAAAACATACAAAAATGGTCTATGGACACTTTGGATCATACTTTATACCTATGCATATTGATTTGGGGCTAAGAAGAAACAATGTAATTTTATTTGGAAATTTTGTTCAAATCCCCCCAAGGGTGAAGGCCAAACTAGCTCTCCAACTCAAGTACAACCCTCCCAAATTTCAGAATAGAGTATGAGAATAATTATCAGACATCAATGGATGTCCTTAATCATGGTTATGAATTTCTTAAAACAGATTATGATTATGATGTCCTTATGAAGTCCTTAATCACACATGATTTTCTTGGATTTTGAGGCACATAGAGTGTGTAAATGAAATTAAAGAGTAATACATCATACATGTTTGTCACAAAATCATCAAAATCAAAGAATATACCTCATATAAATATGGTATAAAACTAATTCAAGATTGAAGCCAAAATCCATGAAAACTAGTGATACAATGGCATGAGAATGCAAGCTTTTCACAGGACCAAATATAATACTTGAGACTACATGTCATATCGTATGGGGATCACTTCTCTTATAGAGACCACAATTACATTACATGATGTTACACTGAGGACTATTTCCCCAACTTACAATGGAGGTTGTACCTGAAGGTCTAGACACAATTTAGACATCCCGTAAAGGGGTAACACACATCCCCAATGGGGGTACAAAAAAATATAATAATAATATACATCAGAATATATTACGAAATTACAAATACATCAACACTCTCTCTTAACTAGGAAGGTATTCTCTTTCTACACATTCATCAACGCAACTAGTCAGGTCTTCATCGCATCATCATTATCACGGAGTCATAGAGTCTTCATCATAGCTACTTCCATCATCTTCTTATAATTTGATCTTTGTCCCATACTATCTGTCATCAAAAGTTTCTATAGTTCCAGCCCTTTTTCATGTTAGATGTAGTCCTAGTCCTCTAGCAGGCCTTCATCTATAGTGCCAACCCTTTTTCATACTATATGTAGGCCTATCCCTCTATCAGGTCTTCATCATCTTTGTGAGAAAGCCATCAAGTAGGTACATATCTAGACTTATTATATGCCTCTTAAAAAAATTGCGTACCCTACTATTATCTTCATCATCTTTAGATCATCTCATTGTCACATGGAGCACAGCCCAGATACACATACCACCACACTTACATTCACCGGCATGGTAGGACACACCTACTAACATCCAATAAAAGGATTTAGCACTTACATCCATTGGCATGGTAGGAAACACCTACTACCATCTAGGAAAGGCTCTAGCACTTACATCTACCGTCATGGTAAGACACACTTACTACCATCCAAAGAAAGGCTCTACACTTAGATCCACCAGCATGGTAGGACACACCTACTACCATCCGCGGAAAGGCTCTGCACTTACATCAGACCATGGGAGGCCCAGCATACCACCATGTTGGAAGGGCTCATCACTTACATCTGAACATGGGAGTCTCATCTTGCCACCATGTTAGAAAGGCTCAGCACTTACATCCGACCATGGGAGGCCCAACCTGCCACCATGTTGAAAAGGCTCTTAGACTCATCACTTCCCCTTGGAAGGAACCTCGATCTAAAGTACACACTGGATATTCATTGCTCCTCTTTGCATCATACAAAAATGAAAGTCAGATCAATCAAATCAAATAGTAGATTTCAAAAGAAACATACTACCTCACGAATAGCCGAGCAAGTGGCAACATATTTTTCCTCGGTTGTAGTCAGCGCCATGTAGGAATCCATCCTACCAAACCAATAGCCCATACTGAAACTCAAACTGAAGAAGCAACCCAAGTTTCTCTTCTTCTTAGTGGCACTACCAATCTGAATCAACATAACCATGTAGGTTAGTCTTGTTATTCGTATCATACTTGAGCCCATGCTCAATTTTACCCTTCAACAGGGATGATTTTAAGGAACCATACTTATTTAAAAGTGTATAAATGTTGGTGAATATTACCAATTCTTAAAACATCAACTATAAAATGATTGGCGATATTTTTCAAAATATATTTTAATTTCCAAGGATTTTATATCGTTTATATAATAATTTGGCGATTTTTAGGGTGAAAAAAGTTTACCCCATCAAAATTGGGCGAAATGGGGCTTCAAAAAATGCAAAATGGTGAATGTTTTTTGGGAGAAAAACATGGAAAAATAGCCCACTGGGATAAAATTCTCCCCTAAAATTATCCTTGCCTTTCAGGTACCTCACTACATGCTTTGAAACCAGGTGAGCATGTCTTGGATCCGTCAGGAACTGGCTCATGTCGTTCACAACAAAGCGTGTGCCTGGTCTTGTATTCATCAATTACATCACTAAACAAATCATCTGATGATACGTCATGGAATCAAGCGTCTCTAATGAAGCATCACTCAATAGCTTCAGGTTTGATGCCATAGGTGTGGCCATGGCCTTGCAGTCCATCATCCCGAACCTCTTCAAGATCTCCATTGCATACTTCCCTTGTCCAAGGGATATTCCATTCTCACTCTACCACACATCCATGCCTAGAAAGTAGTGCATCATACCATGGTCCTTCATCTCAAACTTGGCAGCAAGCTTCCTTCTTGCATCTTTAATGACTTCATATTTTCCTTTCAAGAACAGTTCATCGACATATAACAGGAGCATCACTGGTATTTCTCCTTCAACCTTGAAGTAAAGGTTGGAATCCACTTTATTCTTAGTAAATCCTAGAGCCATCATTATGTTCTCCATCCTGTCATACCATGTCGAACCTCAAGATATTCTGCAGTCACTCCCTCTAAAGCGGAGCAACATTCTCCCTCTGCATTTCATACTCTATGTATTGAAACACTCTGTAATGGAGCGACAAGTAACTTCCTCTGCTACTAATATTCTATGTATCCATCTAGGGTCATTGGATACCAATATCCTCTATCTTGAACTTTATTGAAAAATTCTTCTCACACCCATCTGTGAGCGTTTGATCCTCTATAGGATTTCATCTTCAACCTTGTAGCAAATGTTAAGATCTTCACCACTCTATGTGATATTCAAGCTCCTTGTGTAGGTGTTATCCCATCGGTTCCTTCTAAGCTTGCACAAGGCCTTCTTTAATTTACACACATGAGTCTTCCTGTCATGTGTCTCAACTCCCAGTGACTGCAAATGTATCTTCGTAGTCTATTCCTTCTTTCTGTGAGAAGCCTCGTCCTATGAATGTTGCCTTGTATACCACGATGTTTCCATCTACTACATGTTCGATCTTGTATATCCATAGGGAAGACACTACGAACTTCCCTTCAAGTCTCGACACCGCATCTTATACATCATTTTGAATGGGTACTCTTTGATCATAGTCTCCTTCCCTTTCTTCTTGTCTACTTCTTCGTGGATGGAAGGCTTAGCATCAATGATGTCACTCAACAGTGTCACATAACTAGAGTGTGTATGAGGCCTCTTTATTTCTTTGGAACTATCGTCATACTATTCTTCATATTGGATTATTTCTCATTCCCAAAGTGGTCTTCATCTACCGTTATCGTTGTATTCTTTTGAAGCTCTTTCGTTTGCTATGGTGTCTTTGACTTAGGAATCTTCAGGTTCCTCTTCTAAACCGTTGTTACTTGTTCTTTGGAATGATCTACAAGTAAAGTTTAGCTGCATGATTTAGAAACATATCATAATTTCCAAAACATATTAATAGTGACAAATATATGTCACATAACCATGCGACTATCTTAGCCTATTCTACAACATTAATTCATATCATGTATACATACAATAACTTCTAGATGCATTCTACCCTAATGTCATTAAGAATGTGTGCTACTCCTAATATGTCAACAAAGAGGTTTCAATATAGATAAGTAGTAATGGAATGTTGTACAACATCATTGAATTCTTACCCATCATGTGCAATTCAATAGTATAAATGAAAATACTCAAACATGCATAACACATTAACTGAATATAAACAAATACATAACCAAACAATATCATGAAATGACAATTGAATCCTTATGTTTATTTGTTTTGTGGGTAGACTCCTTCTTGATACTTCATATTCATCATCTTCTTCATTCATAACAGCATCATTTCTTATCAAAATGCTAAGATGGATAAGAGGTTCTTCAAGAATTGAGTCCTTGATATTCCTCATCGCTTGAGGGATCTTCTATGAATCGTGAGAGCTTGATCTTCAGTTGCTCCCATATTCTCTTCTCTTATTATGATTCGAGCTTCTTCTTGTGTGCACTATTCCCAAAGTATGTTGAAGGTAATCACTTCCTTCTGGAACACATTCCTCGAATGAATGAATCCCAAGATCTTGGGAGGCCATTCAAGGTGGTTCCCATAGCTGCATGGAAGCCCTAGTTCCCACAGCTGCACAATGATTTCTTTCAGAGAGGCTTTGATACCATGCTAGATTTTCTTATGATCTAATTAGATTATCTAGGATATTTATCTGAAAGAATAAAAAGTACCCCAAAATGCATAAGATATAAAATATACACAAGACACAAATATATTCATCGGGGAAACCATAAAGGATAAAACCTCGCAAACATCTTCATAATAGTAAGATGATCAAAAGCAGTAATAAGAAATGTCCAGCAGCTATCTTTCTCTCCTCATATGATTGTCTCTCTCTCTCCAAACGCCTTAGAGAGTGTGTGTGGTGTGTATGAATGAGGGATAGAGCCTCCCTATTTATACCCTTTCAATTCACTGACCAAATGTAAGATTCGATTCTACATGTCATCTCACATGGGGCCCACTTCTCCCAGAGAGACCACAATTACATATTACATGATGTTACATTGGGGACTATTGCCCTGACTTACAATGAAGGTTGTGCCTTAAGGTCTAGACACAATTTAGAAATCTCGTAAATGGGTAACACACATACCCAATGGGGGTACAACAACATACAATAATAATATACATTATAATATCTTTCGAAGTTACAAATACATCAACATGTGATTATGCTGCACTCCAAGAAATGCATCATGGATCTGGTTTAGATGATTGTTGGAAAAAATGGTTGTCAAGCCCTAGGATTTTTCGGCGGAACCACCGTCCAACTAATCTAAGAGCTCTTCGATCATGTCAAGCAGATTAATTCTGAGGTAAAACACCCAAATATTTGAGTAGTCTTCCAATCATAGAATGATTATGGATCCTATAGAAAGGATCATGTCAAGCAGTTTAATTATGGGCTCATATGCTCAAATATTTGAGTGAAAATGGCATTCAAAGAGTTATAGATATATTGCATCAACCGTGGGTTCCTATTTTTTTTTATGACTCTAGCCCCGAGAAATGGCAGAAATGCTTCTCATATCATTTAACTTCTAAATTCCTTGAGATAGTAGTTACTATTAGTATAAATTTTTGAAGAGAAATGTTTGTTCGTTGATTCGATCCTCTTCAATAAGATTGATATTTTATGAGATTTTTTATCGATTGTGGGGAGTGGCATGAAAATTTTCGTTCAAAGTAAAAAACATGGCTATGTGCCTCAATGGCACATAGGAGACAAAAATCTCCCTACACCAAAGACCCCCACTCCAAAGACCAACTAGAAGAAACATGAAAAACAAATAGAAACCCTCCTTTCTCAGAATAGATCATGAATTTCTTCTGCAGAAGAACATTCTCCTCTTTCTGAAGTAAACAACACAACTTTGGAAGGGGCAGAGCTTCCTTTCCTTGTAGACATGTTGAAATTAAGCACAGAGAACATGCTTTTATTTTGATTTTATCCATGATTGGAAGTGTGAATGGCCATGAACATACCAGTTACATATTTTATTCTAATATGATTTGTTTTATCTAAATGGGTTGCAAAATGATTATTTTGAAATTCATCTAAACAAGTGATTCTCTTGAGAGATAGAGTTTGTGTCAATTGTCAGTAGGTTTATATTTTATGGCTGTATGATCGAGATGTGTGAAGCATGTTGTTTTATTAAACGTTGTTGTTGGACCATGCTTCAAATTCTCATAGTACTTACAATTTATTACTGTAATATTTGCATGTCATAGCAGTAGCAATGTTTCTCATTTTGTTAACATTGAAATGGATTCAGGTATGCTGATCAAATATTATAAAAATAAAAATATATATATCTATATATATTAGATGTCTCAAGAATTATAAGTTAATCAAATATTATAGAAATGAATATATATATATATATGATATTATTTATAAGGAATCAGAGTGATATTATATGTTATATATGATAGTTATTTATAGTAAATTGGAGTGATATTATATGTTGTCATATATACATGTATAGAAATTAAAATATCTCTATGTATGTGAAGATACATCGAGATACATTGGTCGAGACCTTGCTTTGTCGTGTGTGTGAACGAAAATATCTATCTTCTGCCCCTACTGTAACTAATCTTGCCAGAAAAGGCCAAGGCAAGGGAGAGGATATCAATTCCTCTCAGCATAATAAGAATTCGGTGTTGAGTCCACTGCTAGCACTTGTTACACTCCCCTTGCAATGTAGGGCCCAACATCCACCAGAAAGAGAGAGGGCCTTGCTGTGTGTACTAAAGGCAAAGACATGCCATATTCAAATAAAGTTATGTTTTGCATGGGAGACTGTACTTCCCAAAATGTTTTAGATTCCACAAAAAATGATTCTACAATTGATCACAAATAAATTGGAGGAAAAGATGAAACCATGGTGAAAAATGATTGCATTGATTTGGGAATTGGAGAGATAGAGAAGGAAATCTCTCGTCTTACACAAAAAAATAGCAAAATGCTTGTGAGACACCGTCCCAAGTAATTGGTATTGAATATAAATATAGTGACAAAAACACATCAATGAGAATTGCAAATAAGATAGAGACGAGGAATGATCCTCGAGAAGGGAGTTCTGAGAAGAGAAAAAAAAAGGAAGGGTTGTCTCTGCTAAATTTCTTCAATATAGTTCTAAATCCCAACCAATATTTAAGAGAAAGAATTACAAAATGACGACAAAGAGAATTTCTAGTGGGACAAGCCCTCAAATTTAGAATAAATCTGGGCCATCTGGGCCTTAGTTAAGAAGCACTCCAAGCAAGGTAGGTTGTCTCAAAGAAGACAAGTTTCAAGGGCGGAAAGATAACATTGGCAGGAAACTGAACCATAATAAAATAAATGTGTCTAAGGATTGAAAAGGAGATGGATATTCTTCTGGAATATTTGATGGAAAGGAGAACATATCTCGATGCTTAACACTTTTAGAGAAGAATCGCAGTTTTCGTCCATGTTCAAATTCTAAAGAAGTTCCAAAGGATGAAAGGGAGTTAGGAAAAGGATTTCTTGAGAATTTCAAGAAGCTTTGTGGAATACAAGGAGCGATCTCCCATCTCTTCATTATACCATTAGATGCTGCAAATCACAATGATACATGGTTGAGTAATTGCATTGTGGGTGAAGTAATGTGCATCCATAATATACATCAAAAGAAGCAAGGTGCATTGTAGAATGCATGTGGGGTCATAAGAGGGGTATCATGTCAATATACTAAGTAGATACATAAATGGGTATATAAAATGTAAATTAAAAAATGGATACATACAATATATAGTGAAAATAGGGGTTTATTTTAATTTGGGAAGGCATGTTGGGAGGGGGTTAAAAAAAACGATTTTGGGAGGTATTTTCCAATATTTATTGAAATTAGGGATATTGTTTCATATGCCACAGACGAACGTGTTATGGCATGGTTTCACTAAGTGAAGACCCTGTGGGTTCCCATATCCGAGTGCAAGTGTTGTCTCTTGACAAGTGACACGTGAAGCTGATTAGTGATTAATTATTTATTGAATATGCTCACTACAATAATATGGATCCAAATATATTTTCAACTATATACTAGGACCATACATAGTTTTAAGATAATCCATGTAAATACAAAAGATTGGTTGTGGATTTCGAGGGAGTATTGCAACTAGAGAAGATTCAAATTGAACATTTGTAGTCATAACCTCCTCACAAAATCCTTCAATGATTTTCACTTCAAATGGAGGAAGATGTTCATAAACTACCAATTGAAAGTTGGTCTTCTCATAAGTGAAATTTCCATATACCATCCTCCTCAAGCTTCTTTGAAATCATACCATGCTCATATATATCTTATATATTCCACATCAATCTTAAATCTAACCCTTTCCTCCTTAATATTTTACATTGTTGAATCATGGTTGTCATCATTAAATTCCCTTACTAAATTTTTCCAACAATATCATTTTTTGCTTTCCCTCATGTTCTGAGACCCAAACTTACAAAGGTTTTAACTTTAGAGATACTTATCATGATAATTATAAATATTCAAGTTCATAAATGTCATAGAAATTCTACTTCTAATGACACTAGTTCAACTACAATCGAATTCACAAATAAGGAGATAGTCATGTAACCAATATTTACCATGATGGTTTTGAATCACAACATAAATAGTTGTAACTTCTAAAATACACTTTGTAATCATTATTATTTTAATACCCCTCTGGATACCACCTTGTTGTAATGAAAAATATAAACATATAATTGTAGTTCCTTGGGAACTAGAACAAATGAATCATTGATATTCACTTAGTGAACTAAAAGCCTACACATGTTTAATGTTAATTTATAAGTGATGCTAAGAAACACATCATTTGTGTAGAATGGTGAATGAATTACTATTAGTTTACTCTTCACTTGTAAGTTAATATAATTATACCTTCTTCTTAGTTAGAATAGAGATAATTTTTATTATAATGTGAATCAAAGGATGGAATAAATATTACTAGCACCTAATTAGTCCTACTGCTATTATTTAATAATAATGCAAACATATATGTCTGTGTGTGTGTGAGAGAGAGAGAGAGAGGAAAACTCATTTATATATTATAGTGGCTCACTCTCTAACAGATAAGAAGAAGCTATTGTGTAAATATATATTAGAAAAAGGAATTAAGTAAAAAAGGAATTGAAAATATGCACATAAATGTATATATATCAAGATATAAGAAAATGGGATCCATTAAGATATATCTTTTGAGTAACTAAGGAATAAAATAAATATTCCTAGTTTTCTACTTAATTGAGATTATTACATATTTACTTTATCCACATTGTCAAACAATATATTAAAAATTTAATAGTATGGAGAATATATATATATATATATATGAATGAAGATTCTCCAAAGTTTCCTTAACCACCTTTTTATTGAATTTGACAATTATTTATACATTTAAAAAATGATTCAATATCATCATTTTATTAAGACTTGTTAAAAGATTAGTTTGAAAACAATTATGTTTAGTTTGAAAACAATTACGTTTCTTCCCTCAAAGAGGATTCGACCTCATCTTGAGAGAGTGTGCTTTTATGAAGAAGAAATGTAAAGGAAGAGAGATATCTCTCTTCACCCAAAAAAAGGGAACACATACACGATTTGGAGGTACTCGGTTATGGAGGAAAACGATGGAGTGGGGAATCATTTTCAATCGAGAATCATTTTTATATTCCAAGACTGGAAATGGCGGTAGAAACAGTTTAGTGGGAAGAAAGAGGGATCTAAAAGAAATCGATGATGGCTCTGGAGAGTACCTTGGTTTCTCGGAAGCCTCTCTAATGGTGGTATACTCCATTTCATTTATTTATTGGAGACGAAGTGTAAGTTTAGGTATGTGGTTCACCCCTATTGTTTTTATTACATTTGGTAGAATAGAAGAAGTGCTTCCTCCATAATTGCTTGCTACATGTAGTTCTTGAGAGAATAATTACTGCCTTTATGGTTGCTAGCTATACAATTCATTGAAAATAGCCCAGATCTTTTATATTTTATCATTCCTTTAACATATTTTATATATACTAATATAATATCTCTTATAGGGAAAACGAACGACTTGTGAAATAGGTTTAAGCTCTTTCCTAATTCATGTTTTCTTTATTAAAATGTGTGTATATATATATATATATATATATATATATATATATAAAAAGAAAACCTCTGTCACACAAATGATCCTTTCACTCTCTTGACGATATATTATATGTTGTACAAGGAGGTGTGACCTCCTTTACATGATCAATCTGCTTATGGCCTTTTAAAGGTTATGTATTAATAGGAACAAACCTTGTTTTTTACAGGGAATTGTCCCTCCTTAAATAAATATGGCTTTAATTTGTTCCACGCAGATGGAAACTCTTCCTTTAAAAGAACCCAGACTTAGGTATCTATTTTGAGAATGTACCTCCATCTAGTTATTGTATGGATTAAACAGGAAAGTTACTTTAAATAACACAAATATTCTGCATTTTCATTATTTTGCATGAATGATGCAAGTCGGTTTGATGCTAAAAGAATGTAAAATTTTTGTGTGTGTTGTTTAAAGAACATCTAAATACTTAAATAACATAAAATATATATTTGTTGAAGAACATAATACTTTATGTTGAAGAATATCAAACCTTAATAGTGTTTCTTAACTGAGCACAATGTTCTATATAGATAAGTTGAAGAGCAAAGTGATCTATTCACTTTCTTTGTTTTAAAAAATTACGTAATCCGTATAAGATTTTTTTTAGCATTTAAGTGTTGAAGTTTGTCACCTAAGAAGGTGATCTTTATTATTTTATTTGTTGGAAGAATATGAGATATTCCATGTTACATGCACTGCATTAATGTTAAGATCCTTACTGGGTGAATTTCTTCTCATGGTCAAATAATATCTAGTCATTATACTTGTCTTTTCTAGTGAACCAATACCTCTTTAAGTTGTCTAAGTGGTTTGGCTTCTGTAGAGTCGTAGATCATCTATGTGTTATTTAAATTTCATGGTTGTGTGAAAGGACAAAAACTTGATAGTTCTATGCATAATTGTATTGAATCTATATGAAATAAGTTAAAATACACATACGTTAGGTACATCATTATATAATCGAATACCACCTCAATCTATTGTGAAAAGAAAAGATTCAAATGTTCTACTTAAGTTGTAAAGGGACAAGGCTTCTTGTTGAAAGTTCAAGCTACAATATCTTAAATCATTTATGGATTAGGTACTATACCTTCTAGAACTGAAGTTAATATTGTAAAAATATATTAGTGATTATATGAGAGAAAATATGGGAGAGTGGAAAGAAGTCGTAGTGGATGTGATGTAGATTGTATTCCTTCCTACTCTAGAAAAAATAATAAACATGCTGAAAAAATATTGGTGGATGTAGCCCATTTTTGGGTGAACCATGTATATTGTGTCATTATTGTATTTGGCACCTTATGTGTTTCATCTCTTCTTTATTTAATAGTTATAGGATTTTTTATGATTTTATTTTATGAATGATTCTAATCAAAGATCATAGTATGTAGCAAAAGATGTGTAAATGTGTGCTATCACTTTAATTTAGTGGATAATGTTGTATTGAAAGTCGAAACGTTACTCGAAATAAACTTGCATTTATATGTAATAATTACCTTATGGTGATGATTATGTTCAAGTAGGTAGTTGTGAATGGTAAATATTGTATGGTAACTAGTTGAAGTAAATGTTATTCATATGGATATCACTCATAAGAATTACTACTTACTCAAAAGGTTTTACTTCATCAATGGATGGTAATATTATATCATCATTGGGACTAATATATGATTGGGACTAAACATGTCTTTTTAAGACAAAGTATTCATGATTAACCAACTCATGAAGAGGAAGAAGAAAAATTGGATATTTAAACTATGTGATTAATCAAACGAAACTAAGTTTGGTGATGAGTGTGTCAACTCTAGAGCACATAAACTGTTTAGTCTCTAATTTTTTTTATAATTAGTACAAAGATACCAGTGAGCACCCTTGTGAGGTGTTAATATTTGTTGAGAGCTCTATGATAATTAAGTCATAGGCATAGAGCTACCAATGAGCACCACCAAGATGAGGTGTTAGGATCTTAACCGGAACTGCAAAGAGCACCCAATTGAGCTGTTAGGTTATGTAGTGATATCTTTTGTGATGTTAAGATTTAATGATCAGATATATGTGGGATTTCTATTTCTATGTAGGAGATACGCTTGAGAGCTGTAAAAATTCGATAAAGGGTATCATTCTTGTATCATATGATTATAATATATACAGGTTGAGGAGTCCTGCACATGAACTAGTGGTTCCGTGAAGAGATTACCCTCATGTATATATGCATGTCATAGCTTCTGAAAAAAATATTTTATCAAAGAAGTGCTTGGAACATCAGTTCCATATAAGAGGTATGCATGTGAATGTTATGTTTGGTATTTTATGCATCATGGTATCTTAAAGTGTTAGCTACAAATATATATGTAGTGAATCCTTGCATGATAAAAATGATAAAATGATTGTCGATATATGCATTAGTAATGCTTTGAATTAGAATACAATTCAAATTATGTGAGAAAAATTATGATTATGCACATCTGATGTTCAATTGAATGGTTATTTATGTTGAGAAAACAAAGAGGAGGGCATTAAAGGTATTTAAAAAAATGTGTGTAAAGTTTGAATATGGAAAAGATATGTTCCATGAAATACAAATGCATGAATGAGTTTATTTTACATCATAAATTTTAGTATGATTAACAGATGATGTATAGTCACAGGAATGATATGTTATCATCAAGAGGTAAATTTTTCATAGTAAGTTAAATTCTTAAGAGTTGTGATCGAGAGGCATAGACAAAATTCCTTAAAGGGAACTACTACATATGATTCATATCATCTTACTTTTTATTTTCACTCATCAAGACGTATGTAGATGTTTTATGCTAAGGTTCGAGAAAAGATTGCATTGTTTATTGTAAAGCACAAGTGACTTGAGGTAGAGAACCTTGAAGACTTACAAAGGAAACATCGAAGATATGGGTATCTTCGAAAATTAGCAAGAGTAACTAGAACTATCAAGAGAGTGTGTATCAAAATAAGAACAATGAGGACGATGCTATTCTAAGGGTGGGGAGGATGTAATACCCCTCTTGATACCACCTTGTTGTAATGAAAAATAAAAACATATAATTGTAGTGCCTTGGGAATTAGAACAAGTGAATCTTTGATATTCATTTAGTAAACTAAAAGCCTACACGTGTTTAATGTTAACTTATAAGCAATGCTAGGAAACACATCATTTGTGTAGAATGGTGAATGAATTACTATTAGCTTATTGTTGACTTGTAAATTAATATAATTATACCTTCCTCTTAGTTATAATAGAGATAAGTATTATTAATGTGAATAAAATAATGGAATAAATATTACTAGCACCTAATTTGCAAATGCAAAAACACACACATATATATAAGGCAAATGCATTTCTATATTATAGTGGTCCACTCTCTAATGGATAAGAAGAAGCTTTTATGTAAATATATATTAGAAAATGGAAACAAATAAATAAAGGAATTGAAAATATGCACACACACACACACACACACACACACACACACACACACACACAAGGGATCCTTTAAGATATATCTTTTGATTAACTAAGGAATAAAATAAATATTCCTAGTTCGCTACTTAATGGAGATGATTACATATTTACTTTATCCACATTGTCAAACAATAGATTATATATATATAGGAACTGAGATTCTCCTAAGTTTCCTTAACCACTTTTTATTGAATTTGGCATGTATTTATACATTTAAAGAATTATTCAATATCACCTTTTATTAAGACTTGTTAAAAGATTAGTTTGAAAACATTTACGTTTGGATTAAAAACAAGTACGTTTATTCCCTCAAATAAGATTCAACCTCATCTTGAAATAGTGTGCTTCTATGAAGAAAAAACGTAAAGGAACATAGATATCTTTCTCCACCAAAATAAAAGGGAAAATGTGCATGATTTGGGAGAACTCGGTTATGGAGAAAAGCAATGGGGTGGGGAATCATTTTCGATCATGAATAATTTGTATATTCCAAGACTAGAAATGGTGGTAGAAACAGCTCAGTGTTAAGAAAGAGGGATCTAAAAGAAATCGATGATGGCACTGGAGAGTACCTTGGTTTCTCAAAAGCCTCTCTAATGGTGGTTTACTCCATTTCATTTATTTATTCGAGATGAAGTGTAAGTTTAGGTATGTGGTTCACCCCTATTGTTTTTATTACATTTCGTAGAATAGAAGAAGTGTTTTCTCCATAATTGCTTGCTAGATGGAGTTCTTGAGAGCAGAATTACTATCTTTATGGTTTCTCATTGTGTGATTCATTGAAATTAGTCCAAATATTTTATATGGTATCCTTCCTTTAACATATTCTGTATATATTGATAAAAGATCTCTTATAGGTAAAATTAATGACTTGTGAAAAAGGTTTGATCTCTTTCCTCTCAGTCTCTTGACTATATATTATATGTTTTTGAAGGAGGTGTGACCTCCATTACAGGATCAATCTCATCATGGCCTTTTAAAGGTTATGTATTAAAAGGAAAAAACCTTGTTTTTTACAGGAAATTGTCCCTCCTTAAACAAATACGGATTTGAGTTGTTCCACGAAGATCGAATCTCTTCCTTTAAAAGAACCTAGACTTAGGTAGTTATTTTGAGAATGTAGCTCCGTCTAATTATTGTATGTCTTAAACAGCAAATTTACTTTCATTGTAGTGATAAGAGCCCAAATATTATACATTTTCATTATTTTTCATGAAGGATGCAAGTCGGTTCAACTCTAAAAGAATGTAATAGAAGAATGTAAAAGTTTTGTGTGTGTTGTTTAAAGAACATCTAAATACTTAAACAACATAAAAGCTCTATTTTTTTAAGAACGTAAGACTCTATGTTGAAGAACATCAAACATTAATAGTCTTGCATAATGAGCACAATGTTCTATATAGATAAGTTGAAGAGCAAAGTGATATGTTCACTTTCTGTGTTTAAACAAATTTTATAATCCATATAATTTTTGTTTTAGCATATAAGTCTCGAAGTCCATCGCCTAAGAAGGTGATCTTTATTATTTTATTTGTTGGAAGAATATGAAATATTCCATGTTACATGATCTGCATTAATGTGAAGAGCCTTACTAGGTGACTATCTTCTCATGGTCGAATGATATCTAGTCATTATACTTGTTTTTCTTGTGAATCAAGACCTCTTTAAGTTGTTTATGTAGTTTGGCTTTTGAAGAGTTGTAGATCATCTGTGTATTATTTAAAGTTCACGGTTGTGTGAAAGGACAAAAAATTAATAGTTATAAGTGTAATTATGTTGAAGCTATGTGAAATGAGTTAAAAGACACATATGTTAGGTACATCATTATATAATCGAATACCACCTCAGTTTATTGTGAAAAAAAAGAGTCAATTGTTCTACTTAACTTGTAAAGTGACAAGTATTCTTGTTGAAAAGTCAAGCTACAATATGTTTAATCATTTATGGGTTAGGTAATATACCTTTTGGAACTAAAGCTAATATTGTGAAAATATCTTAGTCACTTATATAATAGAAACTACGAGAGAGTGTAAAGAAGTCACAGTGGATGTGCTGCAGATTGTATTCCTTCCTACTCTAGATAAAATAATAAAGAGGCCAAAAAATTCTTGGTGGGCATTGCCCAATTTTTGGTGAACCACGTATATTGGTGTCTTTCTTGTATTTGCTCCTTATGTGTTTCATCTCTACTTCATTTAATAGTTGTAAGATATTTAATGATTTTTATTTTATGAATTATTATAATCGAAGATCTTAGTATGTAGCAAAAGATGTGTAAATGTGTGCTATAACTTTAATTTAGTGATAATGTTGTATTGAAAGTTGGAACATTACCTTAATGTGATGCTTATGTCCAAGTAAGTAGTTGTGAATGGTAAAGGTTTTATGGTAACTAGTTGAAGTGAATGTTTTTCATATGGCTATCACTCATAAGAATCCCTACTTAATAAGAAGGTTTCACTTCATCAATGGATGGTAATATTCCATCATCATTGGGACTAATATTTATGATTGAGGCACGAAGTTAAAAAAAAATTACCTCATTTTCTAAAAACTGTAAAAAGGAGATTGGGTTTGTTACAATTATGACCTAAATTTTTAACATGTGCAACCACTATACTTCTACTAGCATTGATTTTGTTGCAATCCAGTGAATAAGATATGAGAAAAATATGCCATTAGAAAATATGAGGGAAAAAAACAATTTTAATTTCAATTTTTCAATACCCAATTTTGAAATGGTGCATCCACTTTGCTTCTGATGGCATTGGCTTGATTTCAATCTAGTGATAAGGATGCGAGAAAAATTCACCATAAGAAATATGTGAAAAAAAAGAAAAAGAAAAATCTTACCCTTGGCATAATAAAGGAAGTACAAAAAGGTGCTCTCCTATCACTTGTAATGATTCTTAATGCATAAAATGATCACAAAACATATATTTAAACTAATATGGATTCCCGTTTACTTCATTAAATCATAAACCCTTAAAGTAGGGAAACATACAATAACCTTCGCAAGTGTTTATCAAGTTTCCATTGTGAGTGGCATTCTTATCAAATTTCCAAGGTCTTCTTAATGAAATATGGCAAGCTTCCATGGTCAAGGCATCTCAATAATTCTCAGTATGAAAAATAATTAGACATTTCTCTAAAAATGTTACTTGATATGTTTTTTGCAACCATGAAACTTGTTAGAATATAATCAGATTTGCAGTGCAAGCGTTGTGGAAAGACTGGGCACACATCAGATCAGTGTTGGGCTTCATGGGACTCCATCAAAGACAAGCATAACTAGAAGAAAGATGACAGTAAAAATCAAGATGCTAGTAAATCTTCTGATTCTTCTCATTGTATTGTTGCACATTGTAATCTTGGAATTAATGAAATGACTTCACTTTCATCTTACAAAGATTGTTGGATGCTTGATACTGGTGCAACATCACACATGAAATTTAGAAAAGATTGTTTTGAAGAACTTAAAGAAACAATAGATGGCATAGTTTACTTTGCAGATAAGTCAAGTATTAAACCAAAGGGAATGGGCACCATTCGACTGAAGATGCCTGGATTCCCTGATTTCTTGTTGAAGAACGTTCTTTATCTTCCAGAGTTGCAGAGAAGCCTGCTGTCCATGGTGGAAATTCGACAGCAAGGCCATTCCATCCACATGTTTGATGGAATCGTTGAAATAAGAAAGTCCTCTGACAACCAAGTCATCATGACTGGATACGAAGATGGAAAGCTGCTGAAGCTCAAGGGTTCATCCGCAAGATTTCAGAACTATGCCTACCTCTCTCAGCATGGAGAAGGTAATATGTCATCTAGCTCATTGTGGCATGCAAGATTTGGTCATCTAAATTATAACAGTCTTCGTTTGTTGAGAAAGAATGGTGTATTTGGTTTTCCCACCATTCCCAAAGAGAAGAACAAATGTGATGCATGTATATTAGGGAAACATAGTAAGCTGCCATTCCGTGAATCTAATTTCAGAGCAAGTAGGAAATTAGAACTAGTGCATTCTGATTTATGTGGGCCAATTCCAACTCCTTCTGCTCATGGGAATAAGTATTTTATGACATTTGTTGATGACTACTCTAGAATGTGTTGGATTTACTGTTTAAAGACAAAATCAGAAGCATTTCAAACATTCAAAGACTTTCATGCATTGATTGAAAAACAAGCACAATCAAAAATTGGTACACTTCGTACTGATAATGGGAAAGAATACACTTCAAATGCTTTTGAAGATTATCTTCGCCAACATGGAATTGCACATCAAACTACCGTTCCCTACAATCCTCAACAAAACGGTGTAGCAGAAAGAATGAATAGAACCATAATGAATATGGTTCGCTCAATGATGTTTTTCAAGAATGTAAAACTAATGTTTTGGGGTGATGCAGTAAAATGTGCAACATATTTGAGAAATAGAAGTCCCTCAAATGCTCTTGATAAAAAGACTCCACATGAAATGTGGTTTGGCCATCTCCCTTTAGTCAGGCATCTCATAGTTTTTGGTTCCACCTGTTATGCCTTGATTCCAAAGGAGCAAAGAAACA
>LPNX010613810.1:84564-108631 GCA_001517045.1 Pseudotsuga menziesii
TAGATAATTCAGGTGATGACATGGATGTATCATTTGATTGTGAATTTAATTTATCTGCTAACTTTGAACCAAATTTCTTTGAAGAAGCTTCTGCTCGAGCTGAGTGGAAAGAAGCTATGCAGAATGAGTATGATGCACTCATAAAGAATGGAACTTGGAAGCTGGTTGACCCTCCAGTTGGAACCAAACCAATTGGCTACAAGTGGGTGTACAAGAACAAATACAAATTAGATGGCTCACTTGACAAGCACAAAGTGAGGCTCGTAGCAAAAGGCTATGCACAGAAAGAAGGAATTTTCTATGAAGAAACATTTTCTCCTACAGCAAAATGGGCTACCATCCGAACCTTACTCTCTTTAGCTGCTTAGAAAGGGTGGAAAGTTCATCAAATGGATGTGAAGACTGCTTTCTTAAATGGAGACTTGAAAGAGAATGTCTTCATGTCTCAGCCAGAAGGCTTTGTTGTGAAAGGAAAAGAACAAAAGGTATGCAAGCTTGTCAAATCCTTGTATGGCATAAAACAAGCGCCTCGCGCATGGTATGAAAAGTTAACCGAGCATCTTTTGAAGTTAAATTTTGAACATTTTGATCTTGATGATGCAACACTGTTTATAAAGAAAGTTGGAAGATCTGTTGTGTATCTTGTGGTGTATGTAGATGATCTTTTGATGACAAGGAACAATGAGAGCTATATATCATCCATATAGAAAGATTTGAAAAAGATCTTTGAAATGAAAGATATGGGACATCTCTACTATTACTTAGGAATTGAAGTCACTCAACATCCTAAGTACATATTCCTATCTCAGAAAAAAAATATTGGAGAACTACTAAACAAATTTTGCATGACAGAATGCAATCCTATATCTACTCCAATGGAACAGAAAATGAAGCTCACATCAAGCGAAGGAAAAGAATTTGAGGATGTGACCAAGTATCGACAACTTGTAGGAAGTCTTATCTACCTTACAACAACTAGACCAAATATTTCTTATGTTGTTGGAATACTTTCAAGGTTCATGCATAAACCTTGTGAAGGACACTGGTCAGCTGCAAAAAGAGTTCTAAGATACTTGAAGGGGACTCAAGACGTTGGACTCAAGTACTCTAAAGTGGATGACTTCAAACTTATTGGGTACTCAGACTCATATTTTGATGGAGATAAGGAGACACGAGTATCAACTTCTGGATACACTATTAGTCTTGGATCAGCAGTTGTCTCATAGAGATCACGCAAACAGTCAGTTCCAGTAGATTCAACAACAGAAGCAGAATATGTGGCTATAGCTGAAGCAATGAAAGAAATAGTATGGCTCAGGAAGATACTTGAAGATTTGCAAGAAAAACAAGAGAACTCCACTCCATTATTGGTAGACAATACTTCTGCAATCAAGCTGGCTAAGAATCCTAGATTCCATGATCGAACCAAACACATCAACACAAAGTATCATTTGATTCGACATCATGTAGAGGCCAAGACAGTCCATCTTCGACATTGTTCCACAAATGATCAAATTGCAGACATCTTCACCAAAGCGCTTGGACGAGAAAAGTTTGAAAGATTCAGAAACATGCTCGGACTTACGAACACCCCTTCGGATTAAGAGGGGGATTGTTAGAATATAATCCATAGGGATTATATATTTTGTAAATAAATAGATAAAACTGATGTAGAAAGTCGAAAAGGTTGGGCGGAAGGTGAAACTCAACCGTCCTATGAATTGTATAAATATATGCATTAGTAAGGGAATAATATTGAATCGGGAGTTATTACCTGTCAAAACTTTACAAGCACTATGATGTCATGTACATTTCAAATGTAGCCTCTTCGTCACTTTGATAGAAACCAAGTTTTATGTTCTACCACTATCAATAATCAAAGAACATCTTTTACCTGCCTCCTTGTAAATGATTATGAAGACATTCTTTAGTTGTAAAGGTTCCTAATATTTATGCAAATTCTCTAGTTTCAACATAACTCTTTGAAACATAAGATTATCTCCTTACTCTCAATGAAATTCAAAGACATTATCGTCCACAACTATTTTTATTGCTCGAGTCATGAATAATAGGCTCCTTTCATAATCCTCCATTCATATTACATGAGGATACACTCAATCTATTCCCTCTTAAAGTATGTGCACATAAATTTTACTTTGCTTTTTCCATATCTGCATCCTTTATCAACATTGTAACCTCTTACAAACCTCTCATTTTTATATCTTGCACTATCCTCTTCTGTTTTTCTTTTCTTGTTGCAAACTGCTTTCCTCTTCTTCTTGTGATTTTACTTCTTGTTCCTTCTTGCCTTTTGGGAAATATTCCTACAACCCTAAATCCAAGTGATAGGCCTTCAACGTTGACCAAACATCCATCAAACATATTCCATCTTGTGTGTTAAATCTCAAGCCCATTAATATACTTTGCAATTGGATTGAACACTCTAAATGCTTTGCCATAATCTATAGAATTATTTGTTGTGTGCTTGACCATTCTTCTCTCTTTCTTTGAGCAATTATCTCAACACATTCAATGCAATATCAACATGCAAGAGTTTATATTTAGTTTGGACACCATCAAAACCCATGTTTGGATTTTTTCCTTGTCATTTTGTTGTCTCTCCATTGCAAAGTGTCCCACAATAGTGAAGCATGTTCTCTCAATTTGGTAATGACAAAACTTGATTGTTATTGATATTTAATTTTCTCAAACTCCAATAACATTTCCATCTCACAAATCTGTTGAGGCCTCAACTAGCCCTAAGTCAAGTGCATTGTGAACCACCCTTTAATTTTTTAACCGATCTTGGTCAAATAGACTTTGCTCCCTTAGCTTCTTTTAATTTGAATTAATGATTATGGGTTGTTGGATAGAGTTATATTCATTGAATGTATGTTTGATCTTTATATTTTATAACACAACCATGATATTTTGTGGCATTTGAATTGTCAGGTTGCTTTTCCTTGCAAGTTTTCTCTTCCCACATTTGTTGCAAATGTGCATACACTGAAGTCTTTGCTCTTGCACCTCTTTTATTTGACTTTGATAAAAAAAACACATTATCTAGTGTCATGACCGATTCTTGGGCTCACAGAAACAAAAGCGCATTTAAACTCTTCTCGCTTTTGTCCAAGTTTTATAATTTGTAATCATATTTGAAGGGTTTATGTTTTAATTTGCCCAAATTTTAGAATTTGTGATCAAATTTGAAGGGTTTATGTTTTAATTTGGATTTTCCCTCTAGGTATTTTATTAGTCTCATTCAACATCCCCATGACCTTACACCTATTTAATTTTTTAGCCTCCCTTGATTGTACAAAGGGCATTTTCACATTTGTTCTGTAATTTGACAATTTTTAGTCTCACTACTAGTCCATACGATCAAACTGCTTTTGGTTCTAAACTATATTTCTAGCCTCACTTTAATTGTTGCCTCCATCATAGGGAATACACCAACATAAATTTCTTAATGATCATATAATGCCTTCATTGTTTCCTTTTTTAACTCATTGCCTCCCTTTCTATCTATTTCATAAAAAAGATATACTACGACAGCCCACTTCGACCCTCAACCCCTCCTCTCCACCCCCCTACTCTCCCATGCCACAACCAACTCTACCCAACCATAATTCCCCTAATTTGTTGATGGAATTGGCATCCCAAAAGTGAGGCATATTTTTATCTACTACTATGTCAAGAAGATAGTCATTAATATACACCTAGAATTAAATACCGTACAACACTCAACCATAGTTCCCTTGGGGCATGATCTTTTTCTAATGAAATCTTCTAATGACTTCAAGTGCTTCTCGAGTATCTACATTGACCCCCTTTATACAAGTCCACATATTTCAATCTCCTCAGCTTGGTGTAAGAGGCAATATCGTCGATAGGCATTCACATAACATCATCTTCACTTATCTTCAGTTCATGGTAATCCATAAATTGTGTTATGTTTTTGCAAGTAAACAATTATTGAAAATGTAAAATTATGGGAATAGAACCTTGCATAACACTTTATTTGTTACTCGATCAGTTCAATATAGCCTTCATAATACCTGAAGTCATCATTTTCTTGCCTTCATTGTCTGCAACCAAAAACCGTATTTCCTTCCTTCTCAATTTGGCAAGTGTTTATCTTTCTATTGTGAGTGGCATTCTTATCAGATTTCAAAGGTCTTCTTAATAAAATATGGCAAGCTTCCATGGTCAAGGCATCACAATAATTCCCAATATGAAAAATAATTAGACATTTCTTTAAAAATGTTACTTGATATGCTTTTCGCAACCATGAAACTTTACAAGCACTAGGATGTCATATACATTTCAAATGTAACTTCTTCATCACTAGAAACCAAGTTTTATGTTCTACCACTATCAATAATCAAATAACATTAGAGGAAATTTCAACTCAAAATGGGCTTTTTAACTTTTATTCAAATTCCATGTCATCATGTGTTAGCCAATGAAATTGCTTTAAATTTGAAATACCGTATAGGTCTTAAACACTTTTTTAATATAAATTTGGGGATAGGTATCATAAAAAAAACTACTTTTTTTGTTTGTATTTTTGACATATCTCCCTGTGTTTTTAATCAAATTTCGATCGGGAGAGCTCGTTGGATGTCATCATTCCGTTTTTTTAGGTATTTCTTGTTTTTGGGGTAGCGAGGTCCGTCAAAAGTATGCCGAGTGGGTAATCGTTGGATGCAGAATTTAATTCCGCATCCAACGAGCTCTATCAATCGAAATTTGAGTAAGAACACAGGGAGATATGTCAAAAATACAAACAAAAAAGTAATTTTTTTCTTTTCTTTCTCCAAAATTAATAAATATTATTTTATTATTTTATTAATTCATTTTAGGAGGCCCATTTTGAGTTGAAATTTCCTCTAATGCGTCTTTTACCTCCTTCCTTGTAAATGATTATGAAGATATTCTTTTGTTGTAAGGCTCCCAATCTTCATGCAAATTCTCTAGTTTCACCATAACTCTTTGAAACATAAGATTCTCTCCTTACTCTCAAATAAATTCAAAGACATTATCCTCCACAACAATTTTTATTACTCGAGTCATGAGTTCTAGGCTCTTCCATTCATATTGCATGAGCATACACTTGAATGAACAAAATGGTCTAGGAATAATATATATATATATATTGGAAAGTTGACTTATACTTAATTTATTTAATTTATATGTTCTTGTTAATGATGCTTAACTCATGAAGGATTTAATCAAGAATGTAAATTGCTTTATGATGTGAATGCATATTAGTACAAGAAATCCGTTTATGTTATTGCTTAAAATGTGGTTAAGTGACTAGTTATTTCATAATTCTTTAATTAGAAATTGCTATGATTGAGATCCTAGTTTCTAATCTCTTCAACTACTAAATGAAAAAAAGAAACTCTTATTTTCATATATTGTAATCGTTGAGGGAATTCGTAAAGCACATAATAAATCACACTTGAACCTCTTGTGGGACAAACGCATTTTTAACACCAATAATTATAAATCACCGTTCTTATGGTTTAAGTTGGGATTATTTAATTGCAAAAGACATTACAGTATCTAAATTTTTTAAACTTTTCTTACAATTTTAATGGTTTAAGTTGCATTTTATTAATCTGTAAAATATGATTCCACCTCCCTTTTTTATGTTTCAATACAAAAAAAAATACTACTATAATTATACTTCCACCCGTTAACTCCACCTCTTTACGTCCACCGCGTCTTATCCGACAGTCTTCTTCTCGGGTCTCTCCCCTTCCCTATCACCGCAACGTCCTACTCCCCACTCCTACGCAACAATTCTACTTTTCTTCCACCACCTACTCATCCTCCTCTCCTCTCTCATTCACTTCCACCTGCACCTCCACCTGCCACCTCTCCTTCACCTCCACCTCCAACAGCTTCTCTCCGCTTTCCTTCACCTCCACCACCTCACCACACGCACCCACAATCTCCCCCTCTTCTCTCCATCCGCCCCCTTCCCAACCTCCACCTCTTCTCTCCATCCGCCTCCTTCCCAACCTCCCCCTAGGCAGACCCATTCCAACTGGCATGGAAGGGACCCACAACCATGACGTGCTTCACTCTTAATGAGCGATGCTAAGGAATAACTTCCTCGAGCCTCGGGGTTCGACACCCAAAGCTCACGTCTACTTTGCTACTATCTGATTCTTCTTGTTTTATAGGTCTGAACTGCACCGTACATTTAATTTGCTTTACATGTGGGATATTTACTTAACCAACACTTAAATGACTGAAAAAAACGTGATGGAGCTGTGGAAAGAAGAACAGCCCTTGAAAGCATGACATGTCTGTTCAAGAAGCCAATAGATGCCCGACCAGTCAGGAACAAGAATTTAAACCAGTCAGTAACAAATATTTGTAAGTCCATCGCAAGGTTCAGGCATTGTAACAAATATTTTGTGAGAACCAAGAACAAAATAGGGAGAAGGTACGCACCTAAAAAATGGGAAAACGAGAATTGCTTATTTCAGAGGGTTCCATTAATGATCGCGCAAGTAGGTGCTCTAAGAAGGTCAATTCGAGGAGTACCAAACCGGAATTTGAAGAGGATGGTGAAGAACTGACCAAACCGGAATTTGAAGAGGATGGTGAAGAACTGAAGAGGGTGTGCTCTAAGAAGGTCAATTGGAGGAGGACCAAACCGGAATTTGAAGAGGATGGTGAAGAACTGAAGAGGATGGCGGAGAACATAAATTCTTTCCGGTATCAATTAAACCATATGAAGTTACTGTCGGTGTAACTTCAACACTTCGAAAACCACAGCTGGTTTAAATTGCATGGCAGAACGTTGGTTTGGATGGATTTCGGATCTCGAATGAAAAACAATTGTAGATGGTTTAGATTGGATGGACTTCTTCGCCTTTAAGTGTACCTCTGATGAAAAACATTGTAATTGTTATATGTATAGTGTGAAGAACAATGTAAGTGTTATTTGCATTTGCATCGCATTGAAGATGGTTGGCTTGGATGGGTTTCTTTGGTTATCGTTTTCGTTTTCAGAGATCTCAAATGAAATAATGTTTTGTTCAAAGAGAGAAGGATCGGCGCACTGAATACTATTGTAGTTTATTAATTATTTATTTTCGGAGTTTACAGCTTCATCCTGTCCTTCACTATTTTTTTCGTGCTTATCCTGCGCTCTCATATTTCCTTGCCATCGTACTAAAGCTAAAATTAGCTGTCCAATGTTCCGCTGATGCTCCGATAACCCTAGATATAGTTATTGAATTTCCATTGCATAGACGATGATGAAGTTTGTTGGGCATTTCATTTCAATTAACGGTCTCTCTTACTTGTATGGATGTCCAACCCTCATGGCTTTTCCATCCATTCATTCAATCTTAATTCATTCAATTTTCCCATTTTCATTTCAGTCTTTTCTCCACAATCTAAATCTTTTCCTTGGTTTTTCTTGGAGGAAAAGGAAAACCTCGCAGAAAATCCATTATAATTCTCACAAATTTCCACATTAAAGTGTACTTTACTGCCCTGATGGAAGCCATGTTATCACATTGGATGTTAATAAACTGAAATACAAAGACATCTAATATGAAAAACAACAAACTAACGTAACCAGCGTAACCCCTACATCTTTTAAACAATGAAAGATCACATGTGTTTTTTTACCTTACCTTGATCATTCCAAGTGTTTAGTAGGTCTGGCGTTAAGATCAAATATGTCCCTATCTTCTTCCTATAAGTTACCCATATCTACAATCCCATGTTAGAGCAAATTGTGTCATTTTGGAAGTGGCTTCCATTCATTTTGAAAATGAAATATGTTCACAATGATTCATTTTTTACTTGTATAATGAGTGGATGCACGATATGGTTTTAGGACTAGTTCAGATGGACTTCTGTTTGTATTTCTTTGGACTGCCAATGGATTTTATGTATTATCTAATCACTGGAAGCTGCAGTAAACAAAGTTGCATGTTTAACTCCAGGCATGGGCGGACAATTAGGTAAAATAGTTTATTATTTCTTAATGGAATTACCTATATCCTAATGTTCAGAAAAGGTGTTCATCCACTACCTATCCCTTCAGTAAAAGACACTTGATATTAAAATAGGGAATTAATGAAAGAAAAGTGTTCATCACTTGCAAGAAAGGTTAAAGGTAAATGGTATTTGTTTTTGTCCATTAATGAAACCAGGTAGTGATGGTATTAGAGCCATCTAGTTAGTGTTCTTGCCCATCGTGTCAAACTTTGGCACCACATGCTCATACAATTTTCATCATAAAAAGGGTCGTTCTGGTAAAGAGAGTGAAATGATTTAACTAATTCTCCTCTACCATGAAAAATATATTCAACTTTTGTGAAAGATTTTATTATGCAGGATGTGACTTTCTCCAGTTTTATCCAATAGCGATTCAACACTCTTGTGTTGCTTCACACAAAAATAAACGACAAAAGTTTTCATCATTTGTGGAATATGCCATCTCCATGGGGCATTTTCTTCTTAAAAAAATTGAATTGTACTAATCAAAAGTTTCTATATATATAAAGTAACTAGTACCAACCACATTATTGTAAAAGAAACATCGACAAATTTTATTATAAGGAACAATTACAGACATGCTATTGCCTAGATGGGAAAAAAAGATAGAAATTGTGTTGCAGAGGTAAGTGGGATCTTTATTCTTTATTTGAAGTGTTCTTGTAGTTGGTGTAGCTATGACACAGTTTGTTCAATTTTTGTAACTTTGACTTGTCACTTTGCTCTGTATCTATGTATAGTATAAAATGGTCCTTGGCAAGTAGAAGTTGGAATTGCTCAGCATCAATATCAGCTTCTTGATATTTTCTTACCTTTACTATACCTTTACCTTCACTGTTTGAACAGACCATCTCAAGGTCATTTGAGCAGGCTTATTTTTTCGCAGTCCAAATGCAATAGACTACTCTTCCAATTTGGAAGAATTTCTCTTCATACCTTTTATTCTAATCTTGCAATTATTGTACCCGGTTTCCATACTTAGGTCCAAACTCCTTGTTGTTGCCAATCTTTTGATGACTTCATCTCTCTTGGATATCCTTTTTGAACTGGGCAATTTCTAGTGAAACACTATATGATAGCGTCTACTACTTTCTTCTAATTGAGTATAATATCACTCTTTTTACTGATTCAGTCTCTCTATTGGCCACTCATCTCAACTTTCATCTGTCTTAGATTGGATACAATGTCTATAGAAATAGCTTCGTGCCTTCGGATTCGGGAATTTGGGAATCAGCCTCACATTCCTGTGTTTCCTAGGAATATTTTTCTTTCAATTCCTCAATCATAGCATCTACTCTACTAAGTATTTTAGGAGTTCAAAGAAAAAATGTTCATTTCTCCTGTGACGCTCTACTTCAGCTTCTACCACTACATCTATCCTCAGGAATTCTCTCACCAAATTTTACTTGAAATTAGATATCCTCTGCTCCTTATTGCATCGAGAGACGCTCTACAGCTCAGTTTGATATGGGGGGCGTTGTAATGTTCCTACCTAACAAAACAATAAAAATTTAAAAATTTAATTATCCACCAAAAAAATGTCGACTTGAAAAACAACCCAATATGGGGGAGATGTTGTAATGTTCCTACCTAACAAAATAATAAAAAATAAAAAATTTAATTACCTGTAAAAAAAAATTCGACCTTATACATGGTTTTAAAACCATGTGCAAGGCTTCCAAAACAACCCATGATTTTTTGTACATGGTTTAGGAGGGCCTTGCACATGAAAAACCATGGGTTGTTTAGGAGGCCTTACACATGGTATTAAAACCATGTGCAAGGCCCTCCTAAACAACCCATGATTTTAAAATCATGTTAAAACAATGGCTTTAAATCCATTTTTAATTATAGACCAATAGATTTGATCCCTCTCGATGCTTGATAGAGCCAAGGATTTGGATCTAAGCTAGTATCCTTAACAACTCTTGTTCTTTTCATCAAGTACAACCATTTGTTTGTAGGCTTAGGGAACTTAAAGGTCTTACATAAGAGATTCCATTTTGGACATGTCATGCACTTTGAGAAAATATGGTGATTATATATATTTTGTACCCTATCAGGTTGTTCTCTCCAATCTTCAATGTTATAGGTTGTTCTGAAAATTTTACAATGATAATTTGGAGGCTGCAAAGAATGTTGGTGGCAATATTGAAATGATCAGTACAGGTGGAGTTGTGGCAAACTCATAGAAGCTTGAAACAAAAAAATTTACCCAAGGAAAGAATACAATTCTACTTTAGTGTTCGCTCAAGTATTTGAATAGAATCACCTACGAGGTTTTCATTACAAAGACCAACAATCAAGGGTGTGTAAGAGGAGACACTCAAAAAACAATGATTCAAAAGCATCACATGCAGAATGGCCATTGCGTTGCTAAATATTTGGCTATGTAAAATAACATAAATGACAATGTAGTAGGATCTCGATGTTAGATTAGGTCTCTTAGGCTCCATATTGTTTAAGAGCTCATATTGGATGATGAACTGAAGAGGATCCTCGACATGTAAATCCCAGAGGTCTATGGCTTAACTAAATGTATGAACTATGCATCTAGGGATGTGAAAAACCTATGATTATATAATTCGAGGGAGCCAAAATGAAGAACCCTAGCATTATTTCTTTCCTACAGAATGGACACCAAGGAAATAGAAGAGCCAGTATGTGTTGGAAGACTAGACTGCTCAACCATAGGATTTGTAGAATATACGAAAGAATGAACAATCCCTCAAAAAAGCACTAGAGTGTCAAGTTGTTTCTTTACCAATAAAATGGTAGAATTGAGTACAACATCACTCATGATCAAATTATGATCACTTTCATTCTTAAAAACAACATAGCTAATGTGATAAATATCCAAAGCCCCAAAATATTTAGAAGGATCTATTAATTGTGCACTCTCTTGTTGCTACAAGTCTGCATCTTGAATTTTTTTTTGACAAAACAACCTCAAAGTTTGATGCTCCAATGCCATTCCCCAATTCTTTACACTTGTAAACCATCTCCGTGAGATTGTTTCCTAGCACCTTAGGTCACAATTTTTGGATATATGACAATCTATGTGTTGGCTATACTTTTCCTAAAACTTAAATAACAATGCACATATACTGCATTGCTTAAAAAGGTCATCATATGGCCTATTTATTATATATAAATGGTATTCCCAAATTAGATTATTTTGTGATTGAATTCAAATCCAAGTAGATCCTTGACAAGTTGTGTGGTTGATCTCCAAACATTGGCATAGAAGGTATAGTTATTGTGGTTGACATAGTAGTAACACCAACAAAATGTACACTATAAGAAGCTTGTAGTAGTGCCTAGATTCGTTTGTCAATCTCAATGGTCTCAATAGGGGAAAGATGATAGGGTGGGGTATTGGGAAGGGGGACACCATGCCCAAGGTTAATGGCATGCTTGATATGTTATGAGGGTGGCAAAGTAGTAGGTTCAATAAAAACATCTTAATAGTGAGAGAGGAGGGTTTCCAATGATGTTGGGGGTGGAGGGGGGAGGGGAACAACTTTATTAGACTTAGCCTCCCAGATAATACATAGATGTAAAAATTTATGAAGGGAAATTAGTGATATAGGAGGGTTTCCAATGATGTTGGGGGTGGAGGGGGAAGGGGAGCAACTTTATTAGACTTAGGCTGCCAGATAATACATAGATGTAAACATTTATGAAGGGAAACATGAACCAAATAGAGTTTCTAGAGAGGAAGTGACAAATGAGTGCAAAGCGAGAGTGTTGGCCATCCTTAGTGAGGGTGTATGTGTTGGGGCAAGATGCATGTGTGGCAAAGAGCTCATGTTGGTAAAATATCCCTAGCATCAAGTCAATGCAATTTAACATAACAACATCACACAACACGATGTCTTGAAATTGAGGGCTATTGGAAAAGATGATATTACATTTCTTGAGTCACAAACAAGGACTGAGTACCCTCACTCACCCACCTGAGATGGTATGGATGAGTGAGGAAGTTACCAATAAAAGCAAGGATTTGACAAGGGTTGTACATACCGATTTGTTTTGACTTTTGTTGTCCATAATGAGAAGTGAGGTTGTCTTCAATCGGGTAGTTTTGAGTAAAGAGCATGGGGATATTGGGAGAGGATACACAAGTCATTAGAATGAGGTTTGGATCAAATGTAGTAGGGTTATCCACATCAATGACAACATTTGGAGGGATAGGTTAGGTGTTAGGGTCAAAGAATAAGGTATTGGTAAAGCATGGATGTTGTATATCATGACATTGTTATGCTATGAGAGGATGACTTATGGAGTGTGCAAATGCTATAAATGAAAAAGATAAAAAAAATATGTTGAAATAGAAATTGCACAAAAGGAAATCACTAAAAGTGCAAAGTACTTGAAATGAGTTCACTCTTTAACTAGGAAAATTCCTCAATTTTATGAGCAATATCATGAAATAAGAAACAACAAATTGGATTCAAATGCGTCGAGAAATATAATTTAGACCTTCAATCATCTACGATCAATCAAGATTGCTTGAGAGCTCAAGGTGAAGAGCATACTTCAATTAGAATATTTTATAGGTCCTTTGTTGTGTACAAGTGTGTTTTAGTAACATAACTTAGCAAGTGTTCAAGAAATGACAAATATCATAAGTGCATAAAAGATTGAAGGAATAGTAAGAGTGATAAATACTAAAATCTAGAGTTTTTGTTTGTTACCACTGCCATTTCTTAAAATTTGGCGCTAAACAAATATTGACAACAATGTTAGGTTAGCCATTAATTCACAAATGTCATATTTATCCTATAATGTTTCAAAAACAAGCTAGAGACCATTAAAAAAACTTATGAAACCTCATACAAGTATTAATTGTGACAATTGTGTGACTTTTGAGTGTCACACAATTGCGAAAACAAAAAATTTGCACAAAGGTGTGATAGGACCACATCCACATGAAAAAGACATGTGGATTGTTTAAGAGAAAAATATGTGTGATGTGGATCTTAAAGGAACTATTATGCTAAATATGCCATTGTGTGGCCAAGAGGCATGCAAAATGTTGGGATAGTAGACAAATGAAAATCTGTGCAAGTTATTGCCTTTGGGAAGATTGAAAAGCACCAATCTAACTTTAAGCTAAACTCTAAGCTAAACTTGCAATGAACCAAATGAAATAAACTAAGTAAAAACAAATCCAAGAGAAAGAATGTGGATCAAACTCCCTAGTGCAACTACAAATCTAGAGTTGGGGTTTTGAGGAATTATCAAAAACCCTGCTAGCCAAGTAAGCTAATACAAGACAAAATGTTGTGTGTGTGTGGGGGTGGGGGGGGGGTGGGGTGGGTGGGTGCGCAATAAAACAACTAATTTGACCCTTCAAGCATCAATTTAGTATATTTAACATGAAGTTAAATGCAAAACCAACCATTTAACACATAAATTGGGAGAAACAACAATATATTAAATAATAAACCCATGGAAAGGCCATTAAACTTAAGAAGTCGCATGTGAAGAGAAGATTACAACATGTGGGCTCCAAATTTCTATGTGAGGGTCCTTTGGCCTCCTTGACTACATGTTTTTTCTCTAGAGCGTTATAGACAAAAAAAAACTCTTTGGATGCCCTTATGGATAGCAGACACTTAGTAATTAGCATATGGACCACTGAAGTGGAGGAAGTAGTGGAAGAAGCAATGAACAAGGGCTCTTGATTTCTTTGTAATTGAATAATAAAAACACAAATTTGCACAACTAAAGTTCTTTCCTCTTTATTTACAGGGCCATGCTCATCTATTAATAGCCTAGGATACTCACTACTTGTTACAACACACCATGAATTTCAATTAAATGTTGAAGAGAGGATTTTATTATGGCATGATGCCTAATTGAATGCTGATGGTAGTGATGGGAGGTCCTATAGAGTAGAAACATCACCACCTTGTCGTTTGGGTTTGTCCCTAGGAATTTATATGTAGCGAGGAACATTTTGTTGTAATTGGATAACATTTTGTTGTATTTGGATAAAATTTTGTTGTAATTGGATAGGGTCACATTACAACAATTAATTTAACCCGTCAAGCATCAATTTAGTATATTGAACATGAAATTAAATGCAAAATCAACCATTTAACACATAAATTGGGAGAGTCAACAATATATTGAATAATAAACCCATGGAAAGGCCATTAAACTTAAAAAGTCACATGTGAAGAGAAGATTACAACATATGGGCTCCAAATCTCTATGTCAAGGTCCTTTGGCCTCCTTGACAACATTTTTATTCTCTAGAAAATTATAGACTAAAATAAAACTCTTTGGATGGCCTTATGGATAGTAGACACTTAGTAGTTAGCATATGGACCACTGAAGTGGAGGAAATAGTGGTGGAAGCAATGAACAAGGGCTCTTGATTTCTTTATAATTGAATCATAACAACATAAATTTGAACAACTAAAGTTCTTTCCTCTTTATTTGCAGGGCCATGCTCATCTATTAATAGCCTAGGAGACCCACTACTTGTTACAACCCACCATGAATTTCAATTAAATGTTGAAGAGAGGGTTTTATTATGGAACGATGCCCAATTTAATGTCCATGGTAGTGATGGGAGGTCCTATAGAGCAATGTTATCAAAGTTGAACTGATGGTCGAACCAGCTGACCTTGGGAACCAGAACCAGATAAAAAACGAAAAACAACCCGGTTGAGTTAAAATACATAAAACATTCATATTTAAAAAAAAATACATATATGTCCATGTGCATCCATGTGAATTGAAACCATTATGCACACATTTGCAAATTTTTTCATGTATATAGCAAGTAAGAGTGTATAAAACCAAAATAGCATCAACTGCAAATACATATATAAAGAAAAGTGCATCAACAAAGAGGTTATAAATGGCCTATAAAGTCAAAATATAAGCATATGATTGTAGTCTAGACTCTAGAATCTACTATCTAATATATCAGAATTATCTGATTCCTCATGCTAAGATGCAGAGTCATCATCTACATCCTCAACATGAGCATGGCTCGACTCCCCTAGGCCTGAAGGCACTTGTCTAACTACAACATCAATGTTTGCATCCTCTTGTTGTGGAAGAGGGACCAAGTCCATCCACAACTAAATGTGATTAATATGGAGGGTAGGAGCCTCCTTTTATAACATTAGAAGGGTCGTGGGTCAAGTAAATAGCTCACGCATGAACCCTATTTTTTATTTTATTAAAATAATTTGAAATTAGTTGTTTTTGGGGGTCCTTAGAATTTTTGTATAGAACCATCTAGTTTTGTATTGAACCTGTCGATTCGGAGAAAACCGGGCGGTTGTGTATGGAACCGGCTGGTTTAGCCCTGAAACCAGCCAATTTCATATGGAACCGGCCAAAAACGGTTTGAGTGTGTGATTTGACTCGATGAAGCGTCTAAACCGGTCCAATTGATAGGTTTTTCCAAAACCAGTTGGGTTCTGAAAACATTGCTATAGAGTAGAAACATCACCACCTGGTCATTTGGGTTTGTCCCTAGGCATTTATATGTAGCGAGGAACATTTTATTGTAATTGGATAGTGTCACATGACTTTCAAGTCTCTTTGAAGTGTGAGTTCTACAGGCATCAAAGAGATGTTCCATACAACTTATGGGAAAGGGATTGTGATGAGTGGACCTTAAATGGTTTGAAAATCCTACAATTGATCATGTTGTATGGGTTATAGATGACTTGTGATCTTTTCATCTATGCTCACTTGAATGTCACAAAGGAACAAAATAAGGGTGATAACAATTATATCGATTGTTCTACTGCTCATTACACCCCAAACGATCATAATCAAACTAGGAACTGCCATTACAAAACAAAATTTAACTACAGTATTTGTTGTTCATATTATTATTTTGTAGGAATATTCATCTCTATTATTTACTACAATAGGACTATGCAACTCTTCTTCATATGTCCCTATCACACTTTACTACACAAGTGACAAGATTACCTCGTATGTGTTGTAACCAAACTATAATGTTCATCTTTGCATCCATATGCAATAACCCCAACTACAATGTGCCCAATATACAATATTTCAATTAGATACATTGTTACTTATGACACACACTCCCATAATTTTTTTGGTTGGAGACCTAACTGTTCATCAAGTTGCATAGAACCTCGTGTCTCCCTTCGAACAATACAAACTTTCCAGCTATTCATGTCCAAGATACCACCCCAAATATTGTATGAGGACCTGGACATTTATACATGTGACACAATGTAGCCTCTTTCAATATTTTTCTATAGATGCCATGGAATGACTGCTATGGACTTTACATATACATGTTTTATTACTTGAAATACTCTTACTACAAAGAAACATCTAGTTTTTTATGTTAAACTTTGATGACCTTATAATCCTCCTTTGCTTGAGTACTGCACTATATAACTAAATCCTCAAACTATTATTAATCCTAAATTTGACATATAGACTACTTTTAACAATGTTATAGATTGAAAAACTTAGTAAATCCACGATGAAGCCATCGAAATATACCACATTGTTAAAGGATGTCAATTTACACACACAAGCCAATTTCCCTACACTTGTGAAAGTGCGACAAAAAAAAACACAATTTGTGGACATTACTATGATTTGTTCTACATCAATATTTATTTGTCACTTGCGGAACAACCATTTCTACCTCTAATGCAATGGGTACCATTACTACTACAAAGTGGCTCCTAATCTATGCCTTGGTAATATTTTGGATCATGATAACCCCTTCTTAGCTTACTTTGCTGCAATGAGAGTACTCACATATTCTATCACATTTCACTCTACAAATGAACCCTCTTCTTGATTGCATTCAACCCGAACAACAACCCATGCATGATATTCAACATGACACATCCTTATTTAGTAGAACATTCAATGATGTTTCAACATATCAACATGCATATCACGACACTAGATCAACTCTAGATTCCTTATCATTGTCAATGGGATCTCACAATTGATTTACTTATCATACCTATGACCTCCAATGATCAAAGTTTACCAATATGCCCCATCTAGTGCCACTACCAACTAATAAGTTTCCAAAACTTAGGAGTTTATTATTATTCAAGTCAACTCTGCAACCATCACATTGATGATAGACTCTAAACATTTAGTTATAAAAATATGTAAGGTTTTTGTTTGTAAAGCATTATACAATCAAATAATTTATTACATAGTTGTATAGTGGTATGCTTAGAATATCAAGCTCTATGACAATGACCATGACGGATAAGAGCCACGTCGATTCCTTACATTGGTCCAATCCATGCTTGTAGTTCATTCTTTGTACACGACATATATGTACATTTTAGATAATCTCATAATTGCTTTATGTATTTTGTTTTTGCTTTGTTTTCTCTCTATCTTCATGTTGGTTTGAGTTTTTGAATTGCATCATTTAACATACTTGAGTAACAAAACTTTAAACTACTCTTCCCAACATCAAGTCCCTTTCACAACTCATAGCTTTTACTTTTTTTGTTTTTGTGTACAGAAACTCATAGCCCATCACAATTGTTCACTACAACAATATTGGTAGCCATGCATGATAGAGACAACTTGCAATTTTGACCAACTAGTTTTATAATTGAAGGAACTATGCACCAATGGTGATCTATGTTTTGAATCAACAACCTCTAGTAACTCTAAGTTGAGGGTAGGATAATTCTTGTGATCTTTTACCAATTTTCAATTCTCCTAAAATTACCCTACCATTGTGCATTAATCTTCCTATAACACTATGACAAGCATAGATCATGATTGTGTATGGATTCCATGTCCAAAATGAAAAAAGTAGATGCAATTGTAGATAACCATTTAAATTTGTTAAAATACTCTTCTCATTCTTAGGAACATTAAAATAATTTTAATTTTTAGTAAGATTAGTTAAAGATGATGCAACTTAAGTGTAATTTTGAAGAAGTCTATAAAATCTCATAAGACATGGAAAATTGTTAGGTTTAAGATTTTATTTTTTTGCGAGCAATATCTTTTACCAACTTTAAGGACTTAAGCACAAATGGGATTGTTGATACCTTGCCATCCCCAATCGACCTACGAAGGGAAAAGATGTCACAAAACATGTTTTGAACCTAAGTGGGGAATTTAAGAATACCATCTCTCCACAAATCAAGCTAGACCCAATTGACATTTAAGTTTAGATCCATTCTTATATGGATTATATTTTTATGAGCTTAGGTGCACTACCCTTATCAAACACAACATTCTTTAAATAAGTCACCACCCCTTTTAAATGGTGCATAGTTGTTAAGTTTTCATATGCTTAACTAAGACATCAGTATATCATTTCATTTTTCATAATAAAAGCATATAAAACAGGATCACTGAAAGAAACAACATCACAAGAACAACACAGATTTATCTTGGGAAAACCCTAAAGGGAAAAACCCAGCAAAAGCTTCCTCAATATAGATGCCCCAAAAAGGGAAAAAGGTAAAACCAACAAGGAGATCAAAAACCTGATTCTCCTCCTTCTCCAGCAACTCCTCTCCTCCACAAGTGCGCTATTCCAAGTGAGTGTGTATGCACAAATGAGGAGCACTACACCTCTATTTATATTCATTCGTTTACTTAAAGTTTATTCAATTAACATGTCGGCTTAAGTTAACTCATGTAGGCTCGAGTTACACATGTAGGATCAAGTAACCACACTGGGGTGCTCATGACCCACCTTTACAATTAGAGGGGACTACCTCATGACTCTTATTAGTTCTTCCGATTAGGAGCATCGGGGTACAATGTAATACAAGATATTCTCCCGGTTGGACCATCGGGGACCACAAAATATACATAAAGAATATTCTTCGAAGTTACAATATTTCAACACTCCCCCTTAACGAGAAGGGTATTCTACATCAACAACAAAAAGAGTAGAGATAGCGGACATCATCAACATCAGCAGGGTAACACATCTATAAATCATTGGAAGCTTTTCAACATCATGTAGTCTTCATCTTCAATATTCAGTCTTCATCATCAACAACATCTTTAGCATTTTGATCTTTCAATTTTCAGCAACATATTCAGCACTTGGACCTTTCGATCAGCAACATCTTCAGCACTTTGACTGGTTCGATCAGCAACAATATCTTCAGCATTTTGATCTTTCAATTAGAACCGACATATTTAGCACTTGGACCTTTCGATCAGCAACATCTTTAGCACTTTGACTGTTCGATCAGCAACGACATCTTCAGCATTTTGAACTTTCGATCAGCAACATCTTCAGCACTTTGATTTTTCGATCAGCAACAACATCTTCAGCATTTTGAATTTTCGATCAACAACAACATCTTCAGCACCTTGACATTTCGATCAGCAGCAACATCATCATCATCATATTCTGATCTGTTGAACATAATCATCATCACATTCTGATCTTTCGATCAGAAACATCATCCTCATACTCTGATATTTCGATCAGAAACATCATCATCATACTCTGATCTTTCGATCAGAAACATCATCATCATACTCTGATCTTTCAATCAGAAACATCATAATCATAGTGCATGATCATCATACTCTGATCTTTTAGATCAGTATGTCATCATCATCATACTCTGATCTTTCGATCAGTACGGCATCATCATCATCAGCAACAACCTGCAATCCACAACTCAAAGACAAAAAATATTTGGATCACTTTTGGACTTAAAGTCCAGGGATGATACAATCCCACCACATTCTCGACAACCGAAGTTATCGGATTGATTACGGGAGAATCAGTACCTATCACTTTAGGACTAAGTCCAAGGACGATGCAATCCTACCACATTCTCGATGACCAAAGTCACCGGATACAATTACGGGATAATCACTCCCTATCACTTTGGGACTTGAGTCCAAGGATGATGCAATCCTACCACATTCTCGATGACTGAAGTCACCGGATACAATTATGGGATAATCACTCCCTATCACTTTAGGACTTGAGTCCAAGGATGATGCAATCCTACCACATTCTCGATGATCGAAGTCATCGGATACAATTACGGGATAATCACTCCCTATCACTTTAGGACTTGAGTCCAAGGATGATGCAATCCTACCACATTCTCGACGACCGAAGTCACCGAATACAATTATGGGATAATCACTCCCTATCACTTTAGGACTATGTCCAAGGATGATGCAATCCTACCACATTCTCGAGGACCAAAGCCACCGGATCTATTATGGATAGATGTCCTAGGATGATACAATCCCTCTTCATTCTCGAGGACTGAGGTCTCCGCATCACTTTAGGGAAGGTGCCCAAGGATGATACAATCCCATCACGTTCTCGATGACCGAGGTCACCAGATCTATTATGGACAGATGTCCTGGGATGATACAATCCCTCTTCATTCTCGAAGACCAAGGTCTCCGGATCAGTTTAGGGAAGGTGCCCAAGGATGATACAATCCCATCACGTTCTCGATGACCGAGGTCACCGGTTCTATTATGGACAGATGTCCCGGGATGATACAATCCCTCTTCATTCTCGAATACCGAGGTCTCCATATCACTTTAGGGAAGGTGCCCAAGGATGATACAATCCCATCACATTCTCGATGACCGAGGTCACCGGTTCTATTATGGACAGATGTCCCGGGATGATACAATCCCACTGCAACATCACTACTCCCCCTTTCGAGGAAGGTCTTTTTGAAAAACACCAAGCTTGTCTTGAAAGTGTTCAAACTCTACTCGAGGCAGATGCTTCGTCGGTACATCATCATCCAAACCATCATCATCTACGTCTTCAATATATGAATACAAATCTATCACCATTTGTATCTCTAGTATGTGAATACTAAAAGCATCATCATCTATATCTTCAGTATAGAAATACTGAAACCATCATCATCTCTATATTTAGTATAGAAATACGGAATCACCATCATCTATATCTACAGTATGTAAATACTGAAATATCATCTATATCTTCAGTATGGGAATACTGAAATCATCATCATCTATATCTTCAATATGGGAATACTGAAACATCAGCATCTCTATATTCAGTATAGAAATACTAAATCACCATCATCTGCATATACAGTATCATCATCTGCATCTTATCTTTTAAGTAGAAATACTGGATTTCTACGTGTTACGTCGGAACACAGGGTTCTTTGTCATCACAACTATGTTTATCACATAGAATCATTGTAGTGTCCATCTTCAGGTCAAAGAGACCTGATATCAGCTTCTGAAGCCATATGGCTTTACAACTTAGTAGAGCAATCTGCTATGTATTCTACTTCAACTGTGCTAAGAGAAACACTGCACTGTTTCCTACTAAACCATGAACTCATAGCAGACCTCAAACAAAAGCATCTACTTGATGTGCTTTTCCTGTCTGAGATACTTTCAGCCCAATCTGCATCTGTGTAGCCATACAATCTATACTCATGGCTACCATCATAGTATAGACCAAAGTCTATAGTCCCTTTCAGATATCTCATCACATGTTTTTGCAGCTACTAGGTGAACCCGTCTTAGCTGAACAAGATATTTACTTAAGGTGTTCACAACAAAACAAATGTCTGGTCTGGTATTTGTTAAGCACATCAATGACTCAATGATTTGTCTATAGTGAGTCACATCCACTAACTCTAATGAGTCATCAGCTAAAAGCTTCAGGTTGGAGCCCATGGGTGTGGCCATGACTTTGCATTCCAACATATTGAATCTCTTCAATATCTCTACCACATACTTTCCTTAGTTGAGAAATATTCCTTCTGAACTTTGCCATACTTCCAGACCTAGGAAATAATGCATTAACCCAAGGTCTTTCATCTCAAATTATTCTACTAGTTTCTTCTTGCTTTCCATGATCTGTTTCTCATTCCCTGTTAAGAATAAGTCATCCACATATAGTAATAGAATGACAGGTACATCTTCTACAACCTTGTAGGAAAGGTTAGGATTGACTTTACTCTTGGCAAAACCCATGCTCATCAGGAAACTATCTATTCTTCCCTACCAAGCTTTGGGAGCTTGCTTCAGGCCATAGAAGGCCTTATTCAACTTGCATATTTGATTCCTTCTGTCTTCAACTTCAAATCCTCGTGACTTATTCGATGTAAGACTCTTCCTCAATCATACCATTAAGGAATGCTTGTCTTTACTTCATCATGGAAGAAACTACCATGATAGTTTTGAAGGAAGTGTACCTTGCTACTTGGAGTAAGTGTCTCTTCAGAATTAATTCCCTCTTACTAATAGAAACTTATAGCAACAACTCTTACCTTACTTCTATCAACAACATATCTTATCTTCCAAATCCATTTTGAAGATACCACATTATTGCTTTCCGGTTTGAGTACTATAGCCCAAACATCATTCTAGTATTACAACATCTTCTATCAACATATCCTAGTCTTCTGCATTCAACCTTGAAGGTTGGAACCCACTTTACTCTTGGTAAAGTCTCGATCCATCACAAAGCTATCCATCATGTCGTACCATGTCAAACTTAGATATAATTTTCTGTAGTCATTCCCCCTGAAGTGGAGTATCATCTTCCCTCTTCATTCTGTACAGGTGGTTCTATGCTTGATATATACTGGTCAATAGAGTGTGTTATGTCATAGTTTATTCTTTCTGGGGAGAATCACGAACCTTGCTTTGTACACTTGTTCCATCATATCGTATACATCATTCCCCATGATCAACTGTTATTCTTTGATCATAGCTTCTTTCATAGCATTCTTTTCTTCATCTTGAGTTATCTCTTGTACCCATGGTGGTCTTCATCCTTCAAGGTGGATCTACCACTCTCCGAAGCTCTTTCTTCCGTCATGGTGTTTCTGACCCTGGGAGCTTCAGATTCATGTTTATTGGGGTGAATCTTGAATTGTCATCACTTGTTCTTCGGAACAAGTCTCATCCTTCTTTTCTTGTTGGAGGTTGTACATGACCTTTCCTACAATTCAAATGCACCAGTTGCATGGTTAGAACTATTTCATAAAACATATGCATAACGACAAATTCTTATGCATCATGCAACTGTTTAGTCAATACAACATTCATCCATATCTCACATAAACTTTCTAGATGCCTTCCATCTCCACCATGACATTATTGATATTGTGCACTAATCCAATATGTCAGCAAAGAGGTTTGATAAGTAGCAATGGAGAGTTGTATAGCACCATGAGCTACTTACCCATCACATGCATATTAGTAGTATACAATCATTAATGCAAACAATCTATCATGCATAACACATCAACTGAATATAATCAAATGCATAACAAAACAATATCATTAAATGACAATTAAATACTTATATTTTGTTTGTTTCGTGGGTAGACTCCTTCTTGATCATTCTGCTTCATCATCTTCTTCATTCATGAAATCATCATTTCTTATCCAGATGATAAGATGGAAAAGAGGTTCTTTAAGAATTGAGTTCTTCATATTCCTCATCGCTTGAGGGATCTTCTTTGAATGGTGAGAGCTTGATCTTCAATTGCTTCCATCGAGCTTCTTCTTCTTCCCAAAGTCTGTTGAAAGTAATTACTTCCTTGTGGCACACATTCTTTGCATGAATGAATCCCATGCTCCTGGGAGGCCATTCAAGGTGGCTATCACCACTTCTGCATTCTGGATCTTCACATTCTTCAACTGTTTTCTCAAAGCCATATTCTGATTTAAGTTCTTATCTTCAAATAGCTTGGTCAAGGAATCAAACATCTTCAGTGTCTTTGGGGAGACACTTGTGGTACAAGTTGATTCATGACTGAATCAACAATGATCTTCTTGGCCTTGACCAAGTTCTTCTTGTGTAAGGCTTCTAGCCTCATCTCCCTCTGGAATTGGAACCTCTATACTCATGTAGGTGTCCAAAACATTTTCTTCAAAGAGATCATATACTTCTAGGGTTGGAATTTGTCAACTTCACCAAGCTTATCATCAATCTGATGTGATAGATCACTTTGAAATGAGAACCTCAAATGAAAATAGCAAAGGATTAGATCTTACC
>LPNX010613810.1:108687-155165 GCA_001517045.1 Pseudotsuga menziesii
TCTTGGTTCTGAAGCTCGTTGATCTAGGGTTTGTCACAGAAACCCTAATTTAAAATACTTGGAATCTTTTAGATCTGATTGGATAGAAAGATATATCTCTTCAAATGGAGCTTTCCAATGTACTCCATTTCTGAAAACAGTGGAGAGAAGCTCCCGGAATAGGAAGCCCTAATTTTCCAATTTCTTCAGCAGAAATGCCTGTTACTATTTCTGTGATATCTACGAAATTTCTGCTCCTCTGTGTCTGAAATTTTGCACTGAGGTAACCTCGCATGTCCCTAATCCACCACAGTAGGTTTCATCAAAATTGGTTTCACCATGTGGGATTTATGATCCTTTTCCCAAGGTGACCTGTTACAGGACTGTTCAGAACAACCATTAGAGAAAATTTGGGGTCTAAAATGGGCCTTATAAGAAAACGTGCCAAAATAAGTTTTTGTGAATTGGAATTCAAGAACCAATAGAATTTCAATAAAATAATTCAACCATAATGGTTGAATTGACATATTTGTCATTAAAAAAAATACTTTTTTTGTTCGTATTTTCGACATATCTCATTGTCTTTTTACTCAAATTTCGATCGGAAGAGCTCGTTGGATGCGGAATTTGATTCTGCATCCAACGAGTACCCACAATGCATACTTTTGACGGACCCCGCTACCCCAAAAACAAGAAATACCTGAAAAAAACGTGATGATGATGTATTTCTTGTTTTTGGGGTAGCGGGGTCCGTCAAAAGTATGCAGTGTGGGTACTCGTTGGATGCAGAATCAAATTCCGCATCCAACGAGCTCTCTCGATCGAAATTTGAGTAAAGACATAGGGAGATATGTCGAAAATACGAATAGAAAAAGTAGTTTTTTTCTTTCTTCCTCAAAAATTAATCAATATTATTTTATTATTTTAACAATTATTTTATTATTTTCTTTAGGAGGCCCATTTTAGACCCCAAAATTCCTCTAATGGAAGTTGTACGGCATGCCACGTGTCACTGGTTCATCTTCTGAGTCTGATATTTAGACCACGGAAATTAAAGTCCATGCCCTTTTTGGAACATCTTCAGGAATTCCATTTGGACCTTTGTAGCCCAAGATATTGCAATTCTCCCCAGGTGTCCTGTTTAGGGATGAATTCTGGAAGAGGTTGGAACCTTAACTTGGAGAGAACATATCTCCTGAAATACAGCGAATTTGAGGATGAATTTTGGACAATAGTGTTCATCAAGATTTTATCTTCGGCCCCTGCAATTTTTATCTCCTGATCCTTCGCCAATCTCGAAATATAGCGAATGTGGCAAAATGCAGCAGTTTTAGTATTTAGGGTTTTTCTAGCTCGGGGTCAAACTAGGGTTTGACTTTTTTGGAGATTAACCCAACCAAAAATCTTGATCCAGGTCTCTAAACTTAGGTTTTGATGAGGAGAACAATCCTATGCTGGTCTCACTCAAAAATTCCTCTTCTGTAGAAAGCCCTAATTTCCACATCGAAAATTGAAAATGCTCGGAATCGAATTCCGCTTCGACAGAACGATGCACCCTTCAAAGGAGAGTCAGCCTAGCCTTCTTTTGCTGATTAATTGTGGAGAGAGAACCAAAAAATAAGATGCCCTAGCTTCTGTAACTTGTGAAAGATGCCCTATTCAGGTTAGCTCTGATATTATGTTAAGTTTTCATATGCTTAACTAAGACATCAGTATATCATTTCATTTTTCATAATAAAAGCATATAAAACAGGATCATTGAAAGAAACAGCATCACAAGAACAACATAGATTTATCCTGGGAAAACCCTAAAGGGAAAAACCCAGCAAAAGCTTCCTCAATATAGATGCCCCAAAAAGGGGAAAAGGTAAAACCAACAAGGAGATCAAAAACCTCATTCTCCTCCTTCTCTAGCAACTCCTCTCCTCCACAAGTGCGCTATTCCAAGTGAGTGTGTATGCACAAATGAGGATCACTACACCTCTATTTATATTCATCCGTTTACTTAAAGTTTACTCAATTAACATGTCGGCTTAAGTTAATTCATGTAGGCTTGAGTTACACATGTAGGCTCAAGTAACCACACCGGGGTGTTGATGACCCACCTTTACAATTAGAGGGGACTACCTCATGACTCTTATTAGTTCTTTCGATTAGGAGCATCGGGGTACAATGTAATACAAGAGGTTCTCCTGGTTGGACCATCGGGGACCACAAAAGATACATAAAGAATATTCTTCGAAGTTACAATATTTCAACAATAGTTACCTATTTTTTATACAAATGTTGTTTCTTAAGAATTTCAAGGACTATTTAAAGATGTTTTCATGTTCTTCATCAACTAGAGTGCACAAAATAATATCGGCACACGCTTTCACCTTAGATTAGTTTCCTACTATAGTCACACTACTAAACTTTGGTTTCCAATTATGGTGCACTAAAAGCAATTTATATTGAACTCGGTTTTTTTGTGCATCTCTTGTGTGCAATGTAGAACTTTAAAAAACGAAGCACACCATTGTTACTCATAAAAGTGTTCATGCAAAATTAATCTAGCACAAAACTTATGCCTACAGTTAGGGAACAAAAAATGATGCAGCCAACACTAATTATGTTGGAATACATTGTGTTAAGGCCTTGGAGTGTCAAGCTAGTGTTTGACCCCACACCAACACATGCCATGTAAACTCTCCCTTAGACTACATATCTAGCACAACACAAGAAAAACATGTGTTGTGCATACATAACACACTTCAAAATAGATAATCTAATGTGGAGCAATCCCATCCACATGAGTAGCAACAAGATGGAAACACGTCTTCTAGAACCTTTTATAAGACATCCCTTGTCCACAAATCCTTGAACAACATTATGTCCATGCTATTTAGTGGAGTTCACATAATCCCTCCAATATTAGCAAAAGCTACTAGAGGAAATACCAAAATTGCTTGGGAAAGTTGAAGAACTTCAAACACATAGGGAAAAAAATTGGTTGAATTATATGTCAAAAAGAACTCATCCCACAAGGACAATTCGAGGGTATTCTTTCATGCCCAAGGACCATAAGTGAAGATATCATCAACATGAGATTTATTGACAAACACAAACATGAGGAAGCCTTTAATCAAGCCCTTGGAGTTAAGTCAATTCCAACCATGAGATTCCTAAACCTATTTATCCCAAGCCTTGATTATGGCTTCAAGAGAAACCCTATCCACAAAATTCTGCAACGATGTTTTTTTTAAAATGAAACACAAACATTTGCATATTTCGAGATAGTAATATTAATAAGAGTTTACCTAACATCAAAATTGGATCGTGGTAAATCTTGGGAACAAAATTTGTCGGTGCTTTGGGTAATCCCATCATCGGCACTAGACATATAACTTTCATTATTCATGCCAACAGTAGACAAAACACATAATTGCTTTTGTGTTTAAGGGAAGACATTTAAGGTACCTTGTGGTCTAGTGCAAAAGCCAATGGGCAAGTTGAGTATTGTTCAATAAATCAATTGGTTGGGATTATGTGCACCATAACTTAAACCCAATCAAAGTCAGCTTCTATATGGTGTCTTGCCTAATTGAGATTTTCATGATTGTGAGCTTGATTTTCTTTGTTTCACTGAAGTCTTCTTCACCTCTCTCTCTCTCTCTATATATATATATATATATATTGAACTATTCATATAATGCGTCGACATCAATTTTTTGTTTGAACAATGGAATATTTTGTTCAATCTTGACCTTAAAGAGGTTGCAGCGCAACCACCAAATAACCTCGATCGATGGTTGGCTAAACTAAGTGAGGTATGAGGAAAAAAATTCTTGAATGGATCTACAAATCAACTAAGATCTTGATGTTGCTTTTAGAGATATTCTTTGACTTGGACTCCAACCAACTAAGCTACCCCTCGAGGCTAACCTACTATAACGTACCCAAAAACCATACCCATAAAATAAAGCATAATACTCATCATCTAAAATGATAATTGTAATAATCAAAATATTACACACTTGATTATGTGTTGAAAGGAGATTTTATTATTTAACATCTTTTCCATTTCCTAACTGTATATAAAAAAAAGGCCAAAAGTATAAGTATACACTATAACCAAATCAATACAATTTATTGAATGAAAAATATACGTAACCATCTATCATATACCGTGCTACTAAATTGCTCAATAGTCACTACAACTTAACTTAAACTCTATTAACACAACATTTAAAAATATAACTTTTCCATTCCTTCAAAAGCTATACTTACTCTACTAAACCCATAACACTTATAATGCAAACCTCTGCTTATGCATATATATATATAGTTTCATAAACATACTATCCATAAAATACCAAATCATTAATTAAATTTTTTTTCTCATGATATGCTATATATTCACTTTTAACTAAAGGATGAGATATTCACAACATGAAATATAACATTCATTTTATAATTGCCATTCAACTTTATGGAGGAAAATAAAACATGAAGAACTTCTAGGTGGAGGGATAATAACAAATAAAAAATAAAACATAATAAGAATATAAAACGATAAGGAGTTGTCAAGTATGGAAACATTTACTACGGTCGTCATTAGTTACTGGGGTTTCCAGAAATACCGAGCTGTACTCACTCCAACTCTCAAACTGAGAGCTTAACAGAGACTGGCGGACATTACAATCAAATCGGCAGAGTGAGGTAAATGCTTGGGAAAGTGTAAGACCGCTCTTATTCATTGCATGACGAAAGAATATGGACAGAATCTCCAATATGCCAGCGCCAAAGAAACTTTTGAGTACAGGGGCCTACATTTCAAATATGTTGTTTTAAACTTAGGTTGCAGTCTTGGATATGAACCACAGAGGTAAAATCTTGGGAAAGTGAATGACGAAAGAATATGAACAGAATCTCCAGGAAGAGCTTGGATGCTCTACAATATGCCTGCGCCAAAGAAACTTTTGAGTACAGGGGCCTACATTTCAAATATGTTGTTTTAAACATAGCTTGTCTACAAACTATATTCCAACGAGGATAATAGCTACAGCTTCTTCTCTGCCACCGAGGATTTTAATATCAAGCTCCTGTATTTTGTATTTTGTTAGATACTTGATTTTCTTTCCGATTTGTTATCGTAACCACAATTTTCAGATCGCGCATTAATGAGGGATGGGTGTTGACGCGCATATTGGAAACAAAGGAAACAGTGATTATATATGATAGTGCCTAACCTAAAGGAAACACTGATTATAGTGATTAACCTAAGCCTAAAAAAAATTAATGATCGAACCCATACCACTATCACTTATCACTACAGCTAATCCACGAAGCTAAAAGAAATTCCATGGTTGGAGAAAACAGGTTTCTGGCATGCCTGACAAACTTCCAAAGTATAAACCTGCCAGTGTGATCTGTAATCTATAGTTTTTATGAAAGCCATGTTGTGAAATTCATTGCTAATAAATGAAAATAGAAAAATATTTAATTGAAAAAAGGTGGACAAAAAATAATAAACTAGCCTAAAAAAAAGTCACATGTTTTTCTTCCTTCTTCCTTTATCCTTCTTGATGTTAAGCAAATCTTGCATTAAGATGAATATATCACTTTCTTCCCTATATAAGTTACCCATATCTATAATCCCATGTTATAGCAAATTGCCTGATTTTGGCTGCCTTCATTTTGTAAATGCAATCTAAAATGCAATATGTTTGGCAGTGGGCTTCTCATGCATTCATTTTTTAATGAACTATAATCATTTGACTAACTTTTGCGCCTATATGCCTGTTTCTCTCTCTCTCTATCGGGTGCGGCTAAATCAGAAGGGATTTCATTTGGGCGTCTGCTTAGTGGGGAAACCGTGACATTTAGGTGGGCCCCGCTAAGGAATATAGCTATACATAGCAGGGTTTTGTTCCAATCATACTATTATGTGAATAAAATATAGTTCCTCTAGGCTTGTATCATTACTGGTATAAAACACAACTTGGAATTACACAATACAAGGAAAACTTTTTTCGAGCAGAACTGAGGTCAGAACGTGTGATGGCTACAATTTGTGAGTGCGTTGTGGCTTTGGCTGGGCAAATGCGTAAAAGTTACTGGTTGCGTAGAGAAACAAAATGTTCATGGAATATTCAGAATTCGAATTCGTATGGAAACGACACCATTCTTTTTTTAAATGAAATATGTTTATTATCATTTTTTACTTATAAGATGAGTGAAATTGGATTAAGATTGTATACTTGTATAATGAGTGGAATTGGGATAAGATTTTAGGGCTGGTTTGGATAGGCTTCTGTTTGTATTTAAGTGGTGAGCCAGAGGGCAACCAATCTTCTGTTTGTATTTAAGTCGTGAGCAAGTGAGCAACCAATTGCTCACAACTACAATAAACAGAGTTGCTTGCATTTGAACAATTGAAAGCATGGGTGGACAATTAGATAGAACAATTTCATATTTCATTGTAAAATTGCCAATATTTTAATGCAAATGGTTGTTGATCCATGATGGAGACCTTCAAGACAAGACACTTTTGATTCTGATGTTAAAAGAGAGGACACTTCTAATTAAAACAACGATTCTGTTTAATGTTTCTTCCACCTGCAACAAAAGTTGAGGGAAAATGGTATTTTTTTGGGTCCATTTATGGAATCCAAGTAGTGATGGTATTAGAACCATGGGAGTTAGTGTTCTTGCTCATCATGTAAAAATAGAGCACCGCATTCCCACGCGAATTCAATCATGATATGGGTGAAGGTCAGTCTATCTAACAAAAGAATAAATACCATTTGGTATATAAGGGGTCACCTACTGCCTTGCTAAAGAAAGTAGAATGCTAATAAATTTGGAATGTTTGAATCAGACTAATTAAATTAAAATGTTGTTATGAAAAGTCCTTATATAAACACAATATTGTAAAAAAACAAAAAAAAAAGGATATGGCATAAGATGAACCTTGGCAACCATAAGTATATGCATATGGTATAAGATGAGCCTTGGCAACCATAAGCTGGAGCTGCTCGGCTTCTATATCAGTTTCCAGAGAATCTTTGCCTTTATCTTCACTATTTGAACAACCCACCACAAGGTCTTATGAAAAAAACTTCTTTCATTGTAGTCCAAAATGTAATAGAATACTGCCTTCCAATTTCTATATGTGTTCACCACAAGGTTTTAGGAAAAAGAGCTTCTTTCATTGTAATCCAAATGTAATAAATACTGTCTTCCAATTTCATCAATTTATCTTTATACTTGTTAATCTTATCTTGCAGGATTGTTCGTAGTTTCATACTTTATGTGCAAACTCTTTAGTGTGGCCAATATTTTCATGACTTCATCTTTTTTTTTGTGATACCCTCGAAGTGGAAAATTGCATCTACTACTTTATTCTCACTAGAATGATTTCACATTCTGTTTTAGTTGATTCAAGCTTTATTTAGGCGTGACTCATCTCAACTTTAATCTGTCTTTGGTAGGAGAGAATTTTACTTTCCACTTCTCAAGCATATCGTCTGCTCTACCAAGATTTTGTTGGAGTTCGTTTCTCCCTCAACACTTTGCTTCATTCTTCCACTACAGAAATACTCAGAAACTCTTTCTGATGTAGTCCATCTTGAAGTTGAATTAACCACAACAATCAATTCTGTAAATTAAATTAAAATAGAGCACAAATCAACGACTGAAAGCATGTACACGGAATTTTAAGTACATAGAAGAAATTTAATTTACATCATGCACAGTTAGCAATATTATTAAATTACCAATCCAAGAAGTTACATCCTCAAGGCCTCAGTGGCCTCCCTCTGCTGCTGAAAATTACTACTGCTCAGCTGCTTCTACCAGGAAATCGAAATAAACTAGCAATTGGCCCAAGGAAGGTGAAATAATACGCCGATAAGGTAGTTGTTAGCGGGTAAGCGAGGAAAAAAAATGTAACATTAAAGTGAGGTAGTGGGGGATTGCAAGTAATACCAAAAAAATGGAGCACTTCAATGTATTGAAAAATCAGAAAATTAACAGTTTAACATCACATTATACAGTGAACATGCCATTGCATGGGAGAAATATATATGATGAAGAAAAGAAGCCAATGTGTAGTCATAATATGGAATTACTTGCTATCCATGTGGTTCTAAAGTTCATAATTGTGCTAGCATAGGTTGTCAAAGCAGCTTGGAAAACAAACATTTGACGACGGTTTATATAGTTCTAAATTCTCACATTAACAAAAGTCATGTTCAAGGAGTAGACATGATAGCACTGTATGGTTTGGAAAAAATGGTACAAATTTGAAGACATTTCCTGCACTTCATAAATACAGAAAAGAACATCAAGAAGACTAAAAGCAAAGATTTCAGTATATATATACATTTGATAATTCAAGGTAATAACACAGTATCGGTGAACACTCTTGAAACTGTATGATAAGTATCCAAACTAACCACTATCAATCCATCATACATCAATTGACACAATTGAAGAGAATATCAGTACCCATGATACTAATTTAGATGATACAATGAGCTGGCAGCCACGATTCATTATCATCCAATCCATCAATAGATGATTGAAAAAAATGCAAACAAAGTATTTATCAATAATTACATCTTTAGCCAAAACCACAGGTATTCGTTTACCCTTGCAAGCACCATCGCTTCCAAGAGTCAGGATTGCCTTTGGTCCATCAGGTTTTGAGAAACTGTGCAAAGCAAACCTTAAAACCTTTGGAGTGTTATCATTTGCATATTTTATTAAGGAGCTGTATTGTTTATCGTTCCAGCTTGTCTACATTTCAACTGATTATAATTATCTGCTAATTGATTGGAACTTGTATTGAGGTGAACCCATTATTTGCTGAATCCGATTACACTAGTGTATCATCCTCATATTCTAGATCACAAAAAGAAATATCCTCCTCATTAGAAAAACCCTGTTGCAGAATGTACAGATGCATCACTTTTACCTAGTTGTGCCTACAGGCAATTATCTACATCTGCACCCTCATCATTATGCTCCACATCCTCAGTAGATGTTGTGTGATTATACAAATCGTTTTTCCTACAAATATGATAATCACCTTCAGAGTTATTGGCAATTTCTGGTGCCACTATTTCTAGAGATACAGACTTGAAAGAATATGCCTTTTCACTGCTGTTTGTAACTGGTGAAAAATGCTCAAACTTCTGCTCTTGGAGGAATAAAGAGAGTGTTCCTTTCTGGACTGCCCAAGCTTCCTCCAGCATTGGTTGATCTGGCCTTGTTTATTTTCTTTGACTCCTCTGAAAACAATGCCCTGGCCTCTAATATCTGCAAAACCAAAATAAATGTATCAATTTTCTTCTTTCCTCAATACTCAAAAGGCCAGCGGCTCCAAATGATCTAGATAATTTATTTTTCACCAGAAGGAACTATAATTTTACTCATCAGAACATGTAGAAGTTTAATTGAGAAGACAATGAATGTAGTAAAAATAAGTGACTAGGCTAATGCAGTATGAAAAGCATTGCTGATGAGAAGGATATATTTTCTTATTTCAAGCAAGCAGAGCTCTATTAAAAATGAGACTTGTAAGATGAAACCTATTCTAAGATGCAGATCACACATGATTGAGCCAAGGTATCTTATTGCATTTCATTCCACCTATATCAGGATATTGCAGATTCAAAAAGCACATCTACTATTAAAAGTCACACAATTTCAACAAAAAGCACAATTTCAGAGATCCAAATCACCATGCAGAGTTCTTTTTGCATATGTCCAAGAAACAAGAACTGAACGAGAATACAGAATACATATGCTATAGAAAAATATTTTTATAACCTTGACTTCAACTACTTCATAGGAGATATCAGTATCATGGCCACGGAGAGTTTGCAATGAAGCTTCAAACTCTTAATTTCCAGTCTTGGCCTGCAGCATTATAAACAAGGACTTCCCAAATTAAGTTTTCATTAAGCTTGTCACATTGAATACTGACATGTAAGAGAACTTCAGATGACTTTGGTGAAGAAAACTAACTCATATAAAACTCACCAACCATATTGGATATTTTGGGATGAAAAAGAGTCCAAGCATCAAGAAGGTGCAAGGGGAAATACCTACACTTTGGGTAACAATATGAATGATGATTTCTCAAAAGAATCTAAAGACAGGAAAATGAACCGAAATTGAAAAGTTATACTTACTAAGCCCACATACCAGTGATTTCCAAAGGCCTCTAGTCAAGGAATATCCCACATGAATATTCCAGCATAATACCAACTGTGACAGTGAATTGTTTTAAAAAGGCAACAATTAGTCAGTAATGAGATTCACAATTTTGTTTCAATGATTCATCATATAATGAATTAGTCTTGCTATTCAATATCACGTGTGATTGTGCCAAGGATTCCTCACAAGTGCTTGGGAGCTATTTCAGCGATGTATACCGGCACCTAAAGTGATTATGTCACACCTTGTCTATCAGATTCCTATCGTACCAATAATTTTGACTTGACAAAAGCATACATACGTGCATGATACATACATAGAGACATAACACCCATCCCTCCCTCCCATATACATGCAGAGACCAAAAATTAATAACCTTCAATAATTTGGATTGTTTCAAAGGAAGGTATCAACTTACAGTAAATGAGATGATTCCCACTCCAAAACCTCTGAGCAATTGAAGAGAAAAACTACTTGTAGCTTTGAGCCTCCTCCCAAGAGCCATAGGAGCTAACTATTCGTGTAAAAAAATATGCCTAATAGAGAACGGACTGAAATTCAATTATCCAAGAGTCAAAGTCAAAATTTGAAGACTTTACTACATAAAAAGATCTAGACCACATAAAAAATACATTAAAAACTCATACCACATCAAAACACATTAATGAAGCTAGATACTTCAGATAGGATGCATAATTTTTTCCAGGATCGAGTTAGAGTTTACAACCAGTCAATCAAACAATTCTCCAATACGAAAAAAAGGAAATCAAAAAATTTACAAGAACAATAGGGATTCTGTATTCCATGATATGTCCATCATTTAGACATCAAATTAGAGAGTACAAGCTCATGTGAAAACAAAATACTGAAATGAAATAAACAGACAACAAGAGGAAATCTAAGAATTCTACAGAGATGAAATCTAACCACTCTACATGCAGAGGGCATCTAACAATTCATGATTTTCCTAACTCTAAGAATTCTACAGGGATGAAATCTAGGCATTCTACATGGAGAGCAAGTCTAAAAATTCATTTTTTGGTGAATACTGATTCATTATACCTTGTAAACTACATTTACACGTAGACAAAATTAGAGTCACAATAAACTATGCTTCACAGTGGCATGATATTCAAGAATTCTTTAACCATTGTATCATCTCAACCTCATAGGGTTTTCCTTGGGATTGCTTCCTCCAAAATATATGTGTATTTAGATTATTCAAACATCTGAGTTTCAACAACATTCCTACTATTTTAAGTTGTTTACCAGTCAGTTTAAGCACACATAGAATTGGTTCCAAACAACACTGATGCCATTTCAGAGTTTGAGCATTTAGCTTGATCATTATAAGACTTGTTTTGAACCCTTTATAATGCTGCTATCTATTGTTTGGGTGCATATGTATCTCATTCCCTCTATAGTGTCATCTCCAACACACTTCCATTTTTAGCAAGCTAGAGGGTGTCCTTGCCTCACATAAAAATAAAATAAAATACTACAAAACAACAGGCTTCATCCAATACTTATATGTGGGAGAAAGAAGGTTTACCTCAGAATGAATTTTTTACATTGGCATCCATTCACATGGTCCACAAATATCAGAGAGCACAGTTGCTACAGCTGAAACAACATGTTTTCCTTCTTTTTGTATATGCTGAGAAGTATCAGTTTCATGGTCCATCCTCCATGTATCCCCTTTTGGATCTGAATAGATTAAACAATGATATTAGATAGTTTCTAATTCATGTTACATGTATTTGGGACACCATTAAGTAACAGCCTGAAAGAGAAAGTAAGGAGCCACGTACCAACTATAACTTTTGCATTTAAAGGAAAAGTGAGAATGAGCTTGCTCAATTGGAACTACAACTACAATCACACGATATCTAAATACAATAAAAATATATATTTGAAGACTTTACTACATAAAAAGATCCAGACCACATAAAAAAAACATTAAAAAACTCATACCAAGGCTATGTTCATTAGCCTTACATCATTTACGTCAAGTCCCCCATTCTATAGTAAACCCTTTACTGTCTCCCATTTTACCAAGTGGAATTTTTAATCATTGAACTTACTACCTCCTTGCAATTAAAAGTGTTTTATCTATTTGCTTATATGATTCCTGATATTGATTGGAACTAACATGGTTGAGCACTGAAATACAAAAGGAGATGAGAAAATAGAATTGTTTGAGACAACAAGATGGATTTAACCAACTCACTCCCTCATCCTAATATCAGACTTAATATTCTGGATGGCATGAACTCGATGTATTGCTTTGGACTATTTTAATGAAAGGTAAGTTCCCAGATACCTAATTAAGCTCCAAATCTAAGTTCCTGGAAAACCAGCTATTCTACAGAACCTTTGTAGCAGAACAAATTGTGAAGTTATGAAATATATAACAATGATCGTTTCCTCCCTAAGAGATCAATTATTGATCTACATAATGAGGCCAGTTCTTCAATATGGATTCCAAGGGCATAAAATACTAATCAATAGATAGTTTGAAAAATAACTCTAGATATTACAAAATAAGAGAATGCATCTATTGCGCTTTGAAAATATGGAAAGATACATACATGATGACATGAGATGTAACTTAAAACACATACCATAGTTTAATAGAGAAAGAAAAATAATTGAAGGTTGTAAGTGTATCAAATTACAAGGATACAAGAGTTAAACCATTGTACGACATACCTGAACGCTAATCCTTTTCTCTCCGTAAACACTTTCTCCTGTGGCCATATTCTTGGTGACAAGAGCATCCTCCTTTTCCTTGGCAATGAAAAAAAACACATTAATGAAGCTAGCTACTTTAGATAGTATGCATAATTTTTTTGAGGATCGAGTTAGAGTTTACAATCAGTGAATCAAACAATTCTCCAATAGGGAAAAAAGTAACGCAAAAAATTTACAAGAACAATAGGGATTCTGCATTCCATGATATGTACAAGCTCATGTGAAAACCAATCAAGTTAGATTTTACAACTAGTTAATCAAACAATTCTCCAATATGATTAGACAGTACAAGCTCATGTGAAAACCAAATACTGAAATGAAATAAATAGACAACAAGAAAAAGTATCGAGTTTTTTTCAATTTCTGTAAGAGAAGCCCTTTACCATCAAAGCAAACTCATAAAGCCCAAAACACCTCTTAAAAAACAGTAATAAGAAACATTTGTTAAAATTAAAATACTCTTAATGGATATTCCTTCTACTATTTTCCTAACCCTAATGGCTGAATATTGGGGGCACTGAAGTAAAATGATCAAATCAAATCAATATAATGTGTTATGTTTGGATTAAAGAAGGAAAAGATCAAACCCTTTAACCATTGACCTGAAAAACATGCATTACAGTGCTATTAAAATGGAAAACACGACTTTGTAAAGACATTTTGGAAAGGAAGATTGCAGGGCACCAGACCATGATTTGATACAAGAAATAAAACAATTTGTTGATATTGGATGATTCAAAACACTAGTGTGGAGTCCGCACTGCAACAAGACTATAATGGCAATGGAATCAACCCTAACCAGTAACACCACCTCTAAACTTTGAATAAATATTCAGAACAGGACACAGAAGGCCTCTTGATGACAAATGGTCCAATGGACAAACATTAGAGTTTCTAGGAACTATCTAAGTCCTCATATAGATAATGGGATTGCACAAGAAACTCCCATAAAGGACAATACTTGGCAGGCTGGAAACTCGTCCTCTGGAACTGGAAGCTAAAGAACATCCAACAAGTTTGCAGGATGATAAAATTTCCAATGGCTAGTTCTTGATGTAGGTGAAATGGATTAAAGTGAAGAAAAGGAAGGTAAAGAAAAGCAACAATGTTGAAGAAAAACTAAAGAGGCCCTCCGATTGTAGAAGTTTTGACTGTTTGGGATGCAGGCTTTGCATGTAGTAAAAGGGCATAATATGGCCCAAAATATTCATAGCACTCATTATGAGGCAACTTATCTTAGGGTTTAACACCTACAGATAATCTGTGCTACTTCTTGAAGAAAGATATGAATAGATAAGCTAAACCTCATAACACCAACAAAAAGAAAAGAATATTGACCTCATATCGTGGCTCATATCGAGGGAGGGATTATGTTGAACGATAGCACATGTGCTTCTCTCTTCCTATCTCTTAGTCACGATGAAGAGACACCACCACACTTTTGTTGTACCCAATTGATCAACGAATGAGGCAATTTATAAAAACAATTCAACCTGGGTTGTTCACTCTTTTAGGATGTGTACACCTTGTACTCACTTCAATCAACTTCTAGTTAATGACATAAAAGTGAGCATCCCCCATTACCAAACATAAACATGAAGATCCAATCTCTATTTTTCATCAATAATCAGAGATCTCTAGAAACAACATAAGTTTATTATAGATGATCTATAATCTAGACCAATTTATGTAAGAATCTTTAGTTTTCATTCTAAAACAAATGCATCTGAATTTAGAGTAAAATTTGAAACAAATGGGAGCACGTCCATGTTTTTAGGGAAATTGAAAATTGTTTCAACACATATGATTCCAAGAATATGGTTATAAGCCAAGCCATCATAACAAGCATTGATAATGCTAATGAAGAGTTGGGAAGTTTTGCTTGCGGAATATCAATGCATTGGTTTGCTTGAAATGGGAGAGACCGATGCATTGTTGGATCTCAGAGATAGCAGAGTCAAAACCCACATGAAAAAAAAATTGGAAGTCTAGATCATGAAGATAAAGGTGCCAATAAGCATGATTACCCAAAGGGTTCCCCATAATTAGTAAGCATAGGTGAATGTAGCATAACTAACAGTAAGATTGAACCAACAACTTAGTTAAATATAAATTCCTCTCTTTAAAATGAAAATTAAGTAAGATGGGTTACCAATTTTTATGAGGAGATGGACAGTCCTAATGGGGAATGACTAGTTGGACGAAGACAGAGCCCTCCACAACTCTTTTTCATTGATGAATCTGCTCCCATATTGATCACACATATGAAAAGACCTTATGATTTATGTATCTATGCCCGGTGCAAATGTTGGTTGTGAAGGAAGGTAACATAAGGTTGTGGACCTCTAGACACACCATTATCTGAATTTATTTCATACCAACACTAATATAAATCAAGCTGAGGATTACAAGACAATCTACCAAGCTAGGAAAATGTTTTGAATTAGGAGAGATATGCAATTACCCTTCTCTATTTCTCTGTTCACAAAATGCACAGAATGATACACATTCATACCCCCAAAGCACAAGCAGCCAAATGACAGCCTATGAGAAATTGTGACAATAATATTCAAATAATCATCAACAAATGGACTCTATAAACAACCAAATGACAACAAACGGAGGAAAATTTGTGAAAAACACCTAAATAATCAAAAGCTATTGGAGTCTACCAACATAAATATTGAAAAGGCTCTGCAAAAATAATCTGCTGTGCCAAGATCATGATTTCTAGATAAAAGCTCCACCTAGGCCAAAGGTAAACATTAAAGTTATGAAGAAAGAATGAAGGAGAAATTACCAGATGCACAGTGTACTAACAAAACAAATGTCATGACCCTATGATTGCACTGCTTATATTCATCATCGCTGAAAGGGGTTTGATTACAGGAAAGATCCAAGGCTTCGGCTTCATTCCCCTACAGTCCCCTACATTCGAAAAATATAGATTTTTGACCCTTACGAGCACGGTAATAGCCGTGGTGCCACTCATAGAATCATCAGAGATGCTCATTAGTAGCGTGAAATGAAGAATGATAGGCTGAGATGGCATCCATGTATAATGAGCATTGAAAAGGACGAGGTGCGGGAAACCTACATTCTAATGGGGGAATAGTTCTAACATATAATACAATGAAAGACTAGGATCATATACTTACATAAATAAAAGGATCTTGGCCAAGAAATCCATATGTGAAGAAGGATACACTCATCAAAAGGGTGGAAAGAGAGAGATTAAATGGCATATATTCCACGCTGCTTGTTTCAATTACCAGCTTCTGCAAATCAAAGGAAACATCTATGCTTTGTTACAACATGTTCTAAGAATAATCACTAAGCAGCAGAAATCATTTTCAAAATAGGCCTTGCTCCCATCCATTGATTTTCTGCAGCTCCCAAATTCTCAAGGCCCGCTATCCACAAAATAGTGATACTACTAAGGTTAGTTGTGGGGATATCATATATTTATATTCAATTTCCTAATACTTTAGCCCTACTTTTCCTTGGTGATTAATCTCATCACTGTTTCTTAAATTCACCTTAACTTAACAGTTAGTCAAGGTGGCACTAAGCAAAATGACCTTCTCACTGTAATTGTTTAAAATCACATTCTACATACTGGTACATTAAGGTAGATTTCCTTTGAAGAAATTTACGTTGAAATAATTCAGAGACAAGAAATGCAAGACAAATATTTCAGAGACGATAAAAGGTAATGATTGTTTTATACCAAGAGGCTCGTACAATGATAGATAAAGGTGATGCAAACATGTTGATGAGGGAGAATACACTAAGAAATCCAATGAACATATTTCATAGTGGTTGCTTCATAAAGTCATACGTCACCAGCACTATTTAGGTAAATATTACCATAACCAACAAAAGCAGTGCTACCATTTTAACCTGCCATTTGAAAAAGGAAAAAATCAATTATGCTGACCATTTTCTCAAAAATATATTTTTTCATGAGAGAACTTGTATTCTTGCCACCACAATTGTCAAACCATGAACATCAGTAGAGCCTATCAAATACAGTTCATGTTGTACATGAATTTCTCATTATAAATCCAACCATCTATATATGTTGTTCATGTGTGTCTGTGTGGGCAATGTATAGCCCAGATATATAATATAATAAGAGTATATAAGTATAATTTTAGTACCGTAGGCTTACACTAGGGTAATAAAGTCTAACATACAATTAATTAGCCAGCATATCAAGCTACAGGAATATACAAATATGTTCAAGAAAATATAAAATAAACTTTCCACAAAACAAGAACTGATAGATATACTCGTGCTTCCTTTTCGGAATGTGCAATAAAGAGTGAGATGTAGAATAGCTGAAAAATGGCTCCTGTCCCATTAACAGTGGTCACTGGTATATTGTTTTCTGATACAAAAGGAAGGCCATACCATGTGCAAATCAAGCAATTCATGAGTGCAAAAATATAAGGGAGGCTTGAAAATTGTTCGGTAGACTTATTTCTTGTTATTTTGTTGAATGTAGGGCTGCAAATGATAATAGCCACAGATGTATTAATATTGATTTGAAATATTAAGATCAGAAGAACAAAAGAAGTGTCAACGAGAGATTTGGGGTCACTTCCTATAGTGTACCATGTTAAAAGTAGTAATCATAATGACACTTAGCTTTATCTAAAATTCTATGGACAGTGACCCTGAAATGGTTGGTTGCTATTACAGGTGAAGTAGATATCAGAAGTGGAAACTTACATTGGGGACAAGAAGATCCCTAGAGCAAACAAGTTGCCTGCCCCAAAAAATAGAGAATTTAATCCGTAATAAACAAAATATGAAGTAACTTATCTTATCAAATAAATAATCTTCCTTCCTGAGAAAACAAAAATGAAATAATAACAGAATTCAATTTTGGAAGGAGAAATACTCCCAAATGCCTAAGGGCCATTTTGCACTGGCTGAAGCATCATGTATTTCAGTAAAACAATTTTTATGCCATGTTACTATAAAGCAAGTCTCTGCAATTTACTTGAATGTCATAATCTAATTTAGTTCTGCACAAGTTACATGAGTTAACTTTAAATTGAAATCCTTAACTGACTCCCTTGTAAATATAGAAATTGATGGATCAATCAGTAGTCAAACTTATCCCATCTTATCTATGATGAAATGGCCTCTTTCACATATGCAAGTTATGATGCAGATTGAAAATTTTGGAGCTATACTTCTACTTCCTTCTTTATTTTTAACGATCAATTTGAATAACCATATCTTATAAATATATACTTTTACCTTTGAAGTTAATTTATTATTAACATGATAGAGATTTACACATTTACAAGAACCAGGCTTGAAAAACTCTGGCCACTAAAAAGAAGAGTAGTTTGAGATCTATGAAATAGGATCACTTTATCTTGAACGTTGTGAAATGTATCACTCTTGATATTTCACTACATAACCAGACCATATGGCCCAACATGACATCTAATGATCTAAGGGAAGAGGGTTTTCTACATTGGTGTCCTTTCTAATCTCTAATCATTTCACTGGTTACTAGAAATTCCTTCTGACACTACAGCATTCCAGCTTGGAAGTTCCCAATGCCTCTCCAAGTTTAAGCCATGGGATTTAATAGTGGCCTACAATCCACTTACAAGGGAAATCGCTCTAGATAATGCTTGCACCATTTGTCTTATTGCAGTTTCTGGGATAAGGGGCATGGTGAGTTGATGCCATATTCATATGCCCAACAGTCTGTTTAGGATTCCAAACTTCATTATGGAAACTAAATGAAGGGTTGTGCTCGTTGGAGGTTTTAACCCAATACCTTATTGTGAGGAGCTGACAGCCATGCACCAAATTTTCAAAATTAGTCCTCTTTGAGAAGGATTCATAGCTCGATAAGACTTGGAAAGGTTAATATATTAGTCACCACATTTGTCCAATTTTTATCAAAAAATCAAATTCGTGGAACCTATGCATAGGCGAATTTCAAATTTGATGGAAAATTTAAGATCATGTTCCTTTCTAACATTTACACAATATTTATTAAGATTCATTTCCTAGAAAATAAATGACGTTGTTATATCTTTTCTGGATGGATGTTATAACAAAGTTTGCTTCACTATCTTTGCTTAATTTAATGACAAATTTTATCATATTTATTTCCAGTGGCGATTCTTTCAAATTTCCTTATCAAACACGAACATAAACTGGGTGATATAGGATCTTAGTATTGCAACAAGTTGAGTGGTTGAAGCACATGATCCACTGCTTATCTATGCCCTAGAATTTATAATCATAATCCCATCACCACACCAAACCAAAATCTCTGGTCCAACCTAAATACACCCACCTGATTGTTATCACTTCCAACAATACTGAGTAGAAACTAACAACCAAAAATTAGCAATTACGGGTAACATGTGGTCAGGTTAGTCTGAAAGTATCAGGATCAGGCCTTATTTGGACATTTAGAAGCTCAATAATTTTATTATTTTTGGCAAATCTGAAAATTTTAAGTTTTTGTTTATGCACAAGTGACAAGTTGGGTTGGTGCTTAAAGATAAATTTCACCAATGTGATAGTATTAAGCAGTTTAAATTACAGGAAACTGGTGGTCAGGTTAGTCTAACAGAGTCAGGATCAGGAGTTATCTGAAAGTTTCAAGTTTTTTTTAATGCAGAAGTTGGGTTGATGCTTAAAGGTGACACCAATGTGATACAGTATTAAGTAGTTTATTAAGCTCCCATTCTCACTATTGTCTACACTACCCAAATGGTTTGTCAAAAAATGATGACGCAAAAAAACAAATTGTTTGTCAAAAAGGGATGAAACAAAAAAGCAAGTCTCAAACAACCAAAGGGTTTGTCAAAAAGAAAGTCTCAAACAAACTTGAGAGAATATATGCCCTTCAAATCTGGCATTTAAGCTAAAATAAATTCATGTTCTGCAGTGTAGCTTTCAACCTAGGGGAATATTACTCAAACCAACTTAAACAAAATGAAAAGAAATACGAACTTGGCAAATAGATACCCCTGGAATCTGACAAAAAGTTGAGGGAAGTCCATGTTTTTACCTTCGGGTATGTTTTCCAAAGCAACTTCAACTTCATAGAGAAATGAACAAAAAAAGGAAAAGAGTATATTAATGGGTATGTTTCTCAAAGCAATTTCAGAAAGAAAACATAGAAATTTAAAGTTTGTTCAATGAATAAAAAAGGAAAAAGGTATTAATTTGGAAATGAAAGTCAACATTATTGAATTTTCCTGTTTATTCCAGCTACCAAGATTTCTAATTTTCTTGTTTATTCTAGCTACCAAGATTTCTAATTTTCCTGTTTATTCTAGCTACCAAGATCTTTACACGGTATCTGGTGATGGGAGCTACTCTTATTACCCAATGAAATAAAGTCACAGAGAATTACATCTCCATAGGAATGTGAAACAACATATCTATTAGATGGAAATTCCTTGTTAAATCGACCTACAAAATCTGTACACAGTATACATAGTTTTGTTTAGAAGATGCAGAACTTAGACTCAAATCTCTTACCTAATAGTTTGAATCATGAACAAACTGGGGAGTGAAGAGCACCTTCAGAGAACTTATGACGATTTCATCTTGTCCAAATGGAGGCTTTGCTGCACAACAAATACGCACAAAACTATAGCTTCATCCAATTCAATCTATGAAACATCTAGATTTGCTCTTCATTCTGAAAGATCAAATCAAGTCAACTTCTACATAACTATATTCTGCTAGAAACATTACAATTTATTTTAAATCCTGAACTTACCAGAAACTTGTGAATTTCCTGTAGATGATGAGGCAAAGCTGACATGGATTTCGCAATATCATCATTTAGGTCTCCTAACAACTCAATGAACTTCTCCCTTTCAGAAATCAATTTCAAACCTACCTTCTATACATAACTTTCCAGATCAATATACAGCATAGTAATATCTTTAACTTTGGTAAAATCTAGAAAAATAGAAAGAACATTGTAGTAAGCTCACATTGAAGGCTACTACAGAAATCCAAGCATGACATCTCTTTAATGTGATATTATATGCATGTTCAACAGCCTGCCTAATACTCCACTCTAGCTACTCCAAAATATCTTGAAGTAGTACAACAGTAAAATCCATGGGCCTTTAAATCCCATTCAAATTCCTCAAATACAACAAGAATTCAGATCTTTATAATCTTTCTAAATTTTCTTGAAACAAATATACATTAGAAAATATTGATCTTGCACCTTGTTAGCCACAGGATGGCTTTTGTGTAGCTCAATGGCTTCTTTGTCGTTCCTTCTGCAACTTCTTTGCGGACTATTTCATATAGAAAATTGTATTCAGGTTTACCAGACCCGCAAATATATTCCAATCTTTGAGAGAATTCAATATACAATTAACTAGAAGTCTTACTAGTTTTTTAAAAAGCAAAATATGTAATGCACAATATCACTCAAAAGAGCTTATGGAACATAAAAAGAATAAATATTTGAACTATATAGATAAGCTATGTCCAGCTATACATATGTGGAAACATACTAGAACTAACCTGGATTCAATTTTTCCTAGGTTTGAGTCTCATTAACTACCACAACTAATACCTAATTCCTATCTTTAGGAAAGTTCTATCCTTACTAGAAGTGACCAACGTTGTTCTCACAACCAGTTGTTAAAAAAGGGAGATTAAGGAAAAGTGGAAGAGTACAATTACACTATGAAAACTATATGAATGACTATTGCCATGAAAATTTACTAGAACTAACCTAGATTAGATTTTTCGAGAGTAAAATTCTCAGTCAGTACCCCAATTAACCTAAAGTTGATTTTGGCTGGGTTTGATTCCCTGCTCATTGAGTATAACTCTATATGAATATCCCTTCAAAAAATATTTGGGAATTTTGTTAAAAAATCGGCACATATCAATTTCTTTAACATTTGAAACAAATACTTTCCACGTTACGGTTGCTTAGCTGAATATTTCCCCCAATGTATGATCTTATAACGACCATTGGAGGTTCAAGTTTATCTGCAACACAATTTTTTCTTTTATTTTGTAAAATCCCTAACAGGGGAAGTAATAAACTCATAAGCAATAAAACCAGCTGGGGATATTTTTTTTTGTTTTGTAAAATCCCTATCCTGGGAAGTAATAAACATAAAACTAGGATCCCCTTACAGAGAATGAAAAAAGAAAAAGATAATGTAGATTTTGAAGAAGTATAAGCCACACATTCCAAGGATGGGCAGTATTGTCCAGCATGTTTCAATGAAACACTTGCTCAGAGTTTCTCCTTCTGTTAACTTTACGATTGTAGTTTCCTGGCCTGTTGCTTGAACTGCAGGGGCAAGTGGAGGCCGCGCCATTAGATTCATGTTCTTTTTGGCTTGTGAATTCATTATCTTGATCTGCTAGGTACATCTTCTCAATCTGAGAATTTAAAGACGAGGTAATCCCATCGCTCTAAAGGGAATCTGAACACATGGTTGACTATTTATTCCCCAAATAATTTTGAAATCCACTACAACTATTTCTTTCCAGGCAATATTTATGCCTCCAAGATTATCCGGAAACTATCTTATGTCATGCTGTCACGTCCAAAATCGTGAAGCTATGCATGTACGCAATCCATATGATGGGACCTGAACAACCTAAAGAAATATATATAACATAGCAGGCACGTGGCAAATGTTGGTTGGAACACCACACCAGGCACTTCACGAAAGTTGGTTGGGCAAAGGGACGACGTTGCTACAGTGGTCCGAAAACCAACTTCTGAGAGAAAATTCCTTACGGTGTAATTAAATAATGATCCACCCCCTAATAATCAAGGTATCATAACTTCTCTTGAATAAACTCGTTTTGCTCCCCTTTCAGTATTAATGTTGCAAACACAATATTTCCAAGAGTGAATACCTCTCAATGATACTAATAACTAAGAAGCAAAAAGGCCTACTTAAACATCCCCAGAACAATAGAGAAAACCAATGATACAAAAAATTATGAGACTCTACACCCTATATTTAACTATATTTAATAGTAGAAGACTGTAAAAAACAATGACTTGCAAGCCACTCAAATTACTTACCTCCACATCTTTTGGCTTAACCTCTTCATTTTTTATTTGCTCTTCTCTTGTCAAAAATAGTAGAGAAAGAGTAGAGTTTTTTAGCTCCAAATATTGCAATCTACCTTTCAAGATAATGATCACCTTACTAGTGAGACATCTAAGAACATGTCCTGTATTTCAAAATAAAGTATGCTGCCATAAGCCGTACCCCAATCTTCTTGCAAATATGAAGTCCAAAGTGTAAGATTGTCTCTTAGTAGCTGCATTATTAATGTGCTATCTTTATACGACTCTTCACTAAGAGCATCAAGTCCTGATACTGCTTCATCAAATGCTTCTTAAATGACACGCTATGAAACAAACCCACAAAAGTTTATTCTGCAACAAACAACAAATAAAAACCCCCAGTCATAAAAGCTTAGACACAAATTTCAACTTGCATTCAAATAAAAAAAAATGAGTTTTCAACCTCAATTCCTTTCAAATAAAAAGTACTTAAGCTGTGAATGTCAAATCAAGAATCCATAGAATTATCGCACCTCTTATTAGAGTTGAGAATTTCATAATAGAACACTGAGAAATTTAGATTAAGGCTAGGCCTGATGGGATGAGTTGGAGGAAAATCTGTGGTTGCAGTGGTTGAAGCAGTCTGAAATATTACAAAATGGCTCAGCTAAGAATAGACAAATACATGCATACAAATGAATAGGCCCTTGCTATCACCTCTATTAAATCTAACAGAACTTTACTAAATTAGTAAATAGATCCTTGCAAAACAATCTCAATTGAAAGGAAGTGGTTTCAATGCATCACCTCGTATGCTTTGAGAGCCTGATCAACAGTTTCTTTCCTATCATTACCAGTTTTGAACTCAGCAAGATAACGATAGTAATATCCTTTCCTATTGAGACGGCGAAATGTTAGAATACTCAATAACTAAATGAAAGCATAGCTATCTGCAAATGGAAACCGCATATTAAACATAAATAATAGGTCATGCTAGCAAGGAGTAAATAATACATAAGCACAAATTTTATATATGTAAGATGATTTATTATAGCTGAAATTTATTTCAGCATAACCAATGCCAGGAATTTCCACATTTCCTATATCAGCTTAAATTCATCTGCTTCTACTTGAAGACTATAAAATAGCTTAAATTTTGTAATAGAACACCATAGACTCTCCAGAGCTAGAAGATGGAATAAGTTGTTCATCAATAATATTTAAAATGTCATCACAGATTCTAGATAGCTCTATCTCAACATTATGGCGATAATCCATTATTTGCTTTGCATTCACCTCATTACCCTTGGCCTCCTCTTTTTGTTCAATGGAGGACATAACTCTCCAGGAAGCTCTGAAATGAGAATTGTGAGCAGTTAATCAATTGTAGTTCATGTACAACCGCAGGACAAGATTAAGTAGTCATGCTGAAAAATAAAGTTGAAATGTAATAGTATCATGCTAATAAATAATAACTTGGATAGTAGCTGAAACTTCCACTGTTCCTTGCACCCACGATGACCACTGGGCCACTTGCCTGCACCAACCAAACCTTAATTCCAAATTAAGCAGAGACATAATTGACCTGTGGGAGAAAACAACATTGCATATAAATATACAAAGGAACGTGCCCTTTGGCCAAATAAGATACCTGAAATACAATGTTGAAGTCTTGTGCAAAGAGTACATTTGGTAAAAATAATATCTCATCTGGAAATTGGGTGAATATTCTATCTCCATGATCTCTCTGATTGAGCTGGAAATATCCGTCAAATGCCTAAATCTGACACATTTAGATGTTACAAGCAGCTGATATTTAAAACTGGAAAAAGAAGAGGTTAGATGACATGAATTTCTATTTTAGGGCACTATCATTAACAGTCATTACTATCCACAGTACAGATACCAGCCCCTGTGATCTTTCGATGCTTTCCCTATACTATGCTCAAAAGAAAGTCCGTGAAAATGTGCTCATATATAGGCATTTTTCCATAGCTTGTGCACAAATAACAATTTATATCAGAAACTACCAGTGGATTACGATATAAATAAAACATGTTCTCTAGCAGTAACTCAGATCAAATCCAAAGGAAGAAAAATATATCTAGTGTAAGCAACAAACATTCAATTTTGGACAGCAAAAGCAAGCATTTAAAATTGTAAAACACATACCAGGGAAATAATTGATGTCAATTACATAGTAGTGATCTCTTGCTCCATGTTCACGAATGATGTCTAAATTAAAAAGTCGGAGTCCCTGGAGTTCATTACAATGATAGCCAAGTGAGAAAAAACACATCCACCTATCTGTTTTCGAAAGCAACATTGAAATATCACTGGATGGCCTAAAACAATCAATGGGACTATCACTACGCACTATATCCCAAGGGATCACTTCCAACACCTCCAAAACCTAAATAATGTCCAGGATATGAAATATAGAAGTAAACTTTCAAGTCATTTAACAATTAATCGTTGCAAAGATGCAAACTACTTACAAGCCTTTTGCGGAGTTCAGTTGCAACTTTATCAAACAACAATGGTGGAGGAAACTCTGGATGCATTAAAATACATAATTCATAAAAAATCATGAAAAACTTAAGGAATTATGTAACAAAAGTCAAATGTAATAAGAAAGAGTGCAATACAGCAGGTAGCAAAAGAAAACCTCACACCCAACATGTGGATCTAAATCTGCATCATCAGCTGACGCAGAAGCATTTGACACCCTTGAAAATGGAATCACTCCATAGCTCAAAGATGCACTTTCATCTGCATCACGTAAAGAAAACCCATGCACTACTTTAATGGTGTCCCCAACAATTTAAACCTTGAAAAGTGCTCCACCTGCAATCAAGGTAGATTGCTTGATTGATTAACTACTTGCCAAATAAGTTGGAAGAGTACTATTGAAAGCATTATGTAACTAAAGTTTGAACAACAAAATATGAAGTTTTTACATCCATACCATGATTGAGAAACTCTTGGGGCACTAGAGGGAGATCAAGCTCTGACAGGATGACCTAATCATATGCTAGTGATAATGCATGTGACTTCGTTGTATCATCCACTACCAATGGCTTGGCAACTACAAAGCATATAACAAAATGAAAATGTTGTAGCTATTACTAATCCTATGTGTGTATCAGCCTCAAACAATGAAGAAAATAGTACTTTATAGTTATTAATCATCAATTATTGCAGCATAAAACTAGACAACTTACCTAGCGATAACTTTAGCCCTGCTTTAGCAACAACACTGGGAATCGAAGCAGGGTACCTAGTTATGACCAACTGATTTGTAACACCAACTGTACCTAATATATAAACCAAAGATTCTCAATAGATTATTTAGCCACCTTGAAACATGGGATTATTTAACCAAAATTCACAGATGAAACAAAAGGTTGAGAATCTCATTAGTAGTTCAAACACTAAATACATAAAGAAGGAACTACAGTAAACATCAAAGATAGTTACCTTGATAATGAAATAGGTCTAAATCAGCTACATCTTGAAGCTGCATTGACTGGCGATTATATAAATGTTGTATGGCACATGGGGGATCAAGAACAATGACTTCCAGATGGCCCTTCCTATATTCCTGCAGAAGCAACCCGACATCTTACATTTCAAGTCTTGTGTGCATATGTGGTTGCATTGTAATTAAAGATTACAAAATCACATTGGCATTAAAAGGAAAAATCGAGGAAACATAATACCTTCTAGAAAGGGTGATACAAAATCATGCCTTAACACTACGATCTATATTAACATGATCAATGTTACTTCATATACTTAAAAAAAATAAAAAAATATCTCAACACTACGATCTATATTAACATGATAAAAGTTACTTCATATACTTAAAAATAAATAAATAAAATATCTTGCAGACCATTTCGACATATATATATATCAGAAGAACCATGAAGTTGTAGGTTCCACATTAATAAAAATTTACACTTGTTGAAGCCACCCCAATTTTCATTTAAAGACAAAGATAATTGTATATGCACAGTTGGTCCAATGCCTACGACTTAAACCTCCATTGTAAATAAGTAAACAAAATGTCACATAGACAGTTCCAGACAATGGGCAAGCAAGAAAGCTTTAAAAATCCCTTACTTGTCATATCATTGCATGTTTTCTTTCAAATTTTAAAACCGAAACATCTCTACTTGACTTCTCATGCAAAATAATGACATTTAAATGAATTGTGCTAGACACCTATAAGTTTCTTTTGAGTTAGTGGAATCCTTAATGGCAATGCTAAGTCTCACAATAAATACTTGTTGACTGGAAAATGCCAAAAAAACATTTTAGGACTACAATGGTTTTACGTTCCTTGTAATGAACTTCTACTCTTCTCGATTGTTCAATATGGTGGTGCTTTTGGGTATATCCACGACTGTTCCCCCACCTAATAATGTCCTTGCGTTTCTACTTATGCTATTAGGATTGAACTTGGTGGCATTGACAGGAGGGCATGGGATAGTGCTGGGGTCCCTTTTTCTAGTGGATGGACCTTCCTGTTTTAGCAAAGCTTCTGTCTAGAATATCTTTTCCATCTCATTGTTTGCCAATTGTATGAGAACCCACGTAGCTCCGTAGGTTCGTGCTCCTGAGAGGACTTGAGTTAGAATATAATATTGTTGTTGAAAACCAAAAGCAAATCCCAAAAGAAATCAAGGCTGCTAGAGTAAGAACCTTCCTCCAATTTTTCCCTTATCATTCCCAAATCCATGTGTCTCTTGAACATGTTCCTGTATTGTTGCTTATTCTGTACAATTACAAAGATCGCCTTGACTATTGGTAACAACATATTCAAACCAACAAAAACGCAATGAAATGAATCAAATCCTGAATATAAAAGAGTGAGAGGAAGAGAGAAAGCAAAGCAACCTGGCTCTCATGTTTATGCTTGAAAATAGGTCTAAATTTGTGAGAAGTGATGGACCTTAAGCATTCCAGAAGAGACAACAATTTGCCAGTGACTTTGGGTTCTCTTCTGCTTCATCTACTAATTGGGGAAGTTTCAATCCCATATATGCCTTGCATTCTATCCTCCATATGGCTGTCTCTAGAACACCTTGTGGTCTGATTCCAGGCATCCATGAATTCCTCACTTTCATTGTAGTGCCCCTGTCATTTCCCATTCCCATGCCTATGGCCGCTTTTGCTTGCCTCATGGCTGCTGCTGAAAGCCTTGGTGCCTTGCTTGGTTGAGATTTATATAGGGTTTGCAGAGCTTAGAAGATCACTATCGATTGTAAGCCCTTTCTGGCATTCATTTCTGGTACCTTTGAATTATTTCTATTCGATATCAATGGATTTTGCATTGCTTTCTTTGATTCTGAATTGATTGTGTTTCCTCCTTGACATTTCAGAATCTGTAGTAGTAGTCCCAAAATCCACTGGATTCCTCTTTCCCTATTTCCTTATTGCTCTTCTTCGCATTCGTATCCACTGTATGCAATTCTGAGTTCTCTGTACAACCAATGGAGGCCTGATCTTGATCCCTATTACCATCTCGATCTGGCTCAAATGCAGTGGCAAGCAAGAAAACTTTCAGAACACGCCAAACACCAAACACCAAAATTTTTACATCATCACTGATAGTTTCTCGGCTCCATGGCTCTGGACTCTATCCAAGATGCTAATTTCTGTAATGGGTTCTTGATGTGTGTTGTCTAGTGACATCTTCAGAGCATGATATCTAAAGCTTCTTGATCTGAAGGAAACTTAAGCATTGTAGTATTTGCAGTGAACGCAAGGGAAGGAGACCTCCTTAACAATGAAACCATGTTAAAAAACCCTAAATGTGGCGATTTCTTACTGGCGAGGTGCATGGCAGGTTTTTATTCGACAGATGAACGATGATGCTACAGTGTTCTAAAACTCCACTTCTGAGAGAAAAACACCTAACGAATTTAATAAATGAAATGACCTGGTTTTCTACTACTCGGCTGCTTCTACCAGGTTCTCTACCTTGAAGTTCATTCTCTCGTCCTCTCCTGCCTTTTTCTTTGTACTCTCCTCTCAGATTTTTCTCTTTGTCTCCTTCCTCTTCTATTTCTTGTTTCCTTCCTCCTCTTCTCCGTTGTTCTTATCACTTTGACGTGTGAGGGAATGAACATTTTACTTCCCTCCATATTAAATGTCATTATCTCCACATTATAATTTGCAACCTGCGAGTATACTTTTCCAGGTGTTATTCAACACTGACCATCACCTCCATATTAAATGTCATTATCTCCACATTATAATTTGCAACCTCCTTTGCGAGTATACTTTGCCAGGTGTTATTCAACACCTACCACCATCAATGAATTTAAATCTAATAAAAATAATGTGTACATTAATTTAATGACACTTGATGTTTGAATTAACAACTCAGTTATGCGATGAATGACCCCAAACTAAGATGGACGGTTGGATTATATGGGATAGATTAAATGGTGGCGATCTCGTCGACATCAAACGATAATTGACCCCTGTTGAATTTGAGCCAGTTCATGAAAGGGGTAATCAATGGTTGTGAAGCACTAGTGGGATTCTCCTATGGGTGAGCCTTATGCATATCATCTTGGTCAGTGTCAAATCCATCCACCCCTCTATGGAGCACCATGTGGTATGGGTATTTATGGATGTATACTTAGTTGTTAATAGCTTCAACTATTGAAATTTTTATTTTTTTTAATCACACAAAAAAACACATGTAACTTGCTATTCTAAGTTGAATCAAAGTTAAAATATCTAAACAGTCATCACAAAAAAGAATCAAGTCTAATCTAGTTGTACTGATCTAGTTATGTTGGATAAATCCAAAATTCCCAAAGAACCTGGAAATCATTCCTAGCTACATAATTTGTCCAAAATATATTATTAGTAAAAAAAAATCAAACATATGAACTCGTTGTTGTGTAAAGATAACAAAAAGTTGATTACAAACAACAAAATATGAACAATTATGTGAATTCTAATATAATTGTATAGTGTGTCTTCGAATGCAGATGTGATCGAAGAATTCTTCCACAGATAGGTAACCTTCAGCTAGTTGAAGTGCTTCTTTAGATAAACCATCAAAAATCAAGTTGTTTTCTCTAAATATATGTTGGATAGTGTAGTTGCGAAGAGATATAAGTGAGTTTGTTTTCATACACCAATGTGATAGCTAAGCGATCTATAATTTACTTATGTCCTCAATCCAATCTATAGTAACTCAGGAATTAACAAAAAATTGTAATTGTAGGTTCCACTCTTTGGTTGGTTCCCTTCCCACATCCTAGCTTTAAGATAAAAAAATGAAAGTTCGAATAATATAGGGCTATACCTCCCCCACAAACACCATTGTTTGAGGCCCTGTCGAAAAAGGCCCAAACCCTGGATTTGTTTTCCAAATTAGGCACATATCATTGATGACATGTCTTTGATGTAACCTTATATTCCATAAAATAATTGATAGTTTTGGTTGTGACCTAGAAGGGAGATTGCGATATGTTTCAAAAAATAATGGAATTTATGGTGTTCCAAGTGTACCAAATAGCAAATAAAGGAAGCAACCTGAGAGTTGAGCGATAAGTTTTCCAGAACAACAATTTTTCCTCGACTATAGATTTGTTCCACATAAATTATGCTTGAAGGTGTTTCATTATTTCAACCCTATCATTCTGAAAAAACCAACAGTACCCAAATAGATGTTGCATTCTTTCTAAATTATCTTTGCACATTAAGCATAACCCCAGACCTTGAAAACCTCTTTTACAGATATTATCCCAGGCGAGAGCCTAGTTCGTCAAAACAAGCCACATGGAACATTTAATCTTTAAAGGAAGATGCCAAGTACACATCTTATACCACCAAAGTGGTTCATAATTTGAATAAAAAATTAGAATGACGAGGTATGCACAGTTCACAATGATCATACCAGACTTAGGGTCCATAGTCCAAGACAACCTATCCACCAATTCGCTCAGGGATATCACAATGTGTCTGAGCCCACAAATATAATTATGCCATTCTTGGGCAAGTGATCCATGTAATTATAATTGAGCCATAGAGATCCAACCAAATATAGAATGTGGGTCATAGAGATCCAACCAAATATAGAATGTGAGACAACTAGAAGATGTCTTTTGAGGCAAGATGATTCAAAAGTGTTGAAGACAACTTAAAGAAGTGTTCACCCCCCACATATGGGTCTATACCATTGATGGAAACCTTGATATTAAGTTAGCGATGTTGGAAATCCCCTTGCCACATTATCTTTAGCTATCACATTTGTCGTCATGTTGTAACCTCTCCAATGTATCCTCGTCAACCATCTTCCTTGTTCTCCGTAATTGATTTAGTCCATCCCACCATATAAGGTCTTGATCAATTTTTGATGGATAGATTTGTTTTGGTGGGTATTTTGTGCTCTTATGATATAGTGGCATTCAAACCTCGAATAGTAGAATTTGTCGATGTTGAAGGGTAAGGCTAAAATTCGTGAAAACTGAGATAGGTCTTTGTCACTTCTGTTGCACAATGCATCCTTCACAAACGACTATAAGGTCTATTGACATTTAACCTTTATAAATATGAAATGGGTGTTGTAGTTGGAGGCCCAAAAAACAATGATCGCTTCTCTGATGAGAGCAACGACTATGCACAATCTAAACCCATTACATCAATCCAATGGCTAGCTCCCTTGCTTAATTGGCACAATACAATTCCTCATTTTAGCAGTAGCAAGTAGCCTTTCTAGGATATCCTTGAGTAGATGCAGGGCAGCACATGCATGGGGGCTTCACTTGTTGGCCAATATCCTATCATGTTAGTTCATATTGTGGGTTTTAAAATTATCAAAAATCGAACCAATATATTGTAGGTATTGGGGGGATGAGGGGTTTAAGGTATGGGTGGGTAGGGTGGTTTACAAGGATTGAGGTATAAAAAGGGGTGGGGAGGAGGTTTTAAGTATTGGGAGGGGGTTTCAACAAAAAGAGTTTGGGTCAATATCTNTGATATGTGAGAGGTTCACTAAGTGAAGTCCTCGTGAGCACATGTCTATTTTTTTTTCTACCATTACAAAACTAGATGTTGGTGGGATTGTGGTGGATCACATATAGTTTTCTAAACAATTTGTATTGTAATATTATATCAATGCCTATGGAATTAGATTAGTTTTATATTTAGCAATCACATATGTTGTTCTAGGTTTTTGGTCGAGGTGAAGTGATTCTCATAACTTAATGAATTTGAAACTTTGAAGGTGCATGATGTATGCTTAAAATGATCATGAATCAAGTTAGGCATGTGAATGCCCTATATTTTAATAATTTGGTCGTGTGCTTGGGTTAGGGTAGGTTTAATTATATTTTATGTTCGTCAGTCACATATAACATTTATTAAAAATGCAAAAGAAATGTGATGACATGGATGTACAAGGAATAGATATTCCTTGAGATTTTTGTATACTGACACTACTTTCACGTACTTTTTGTGTTGGATTAGATATTTTTGTATACTAACACTACTTTCTCATACTTTCTATGTTGGATTGATGTCATAAACCGGTAAATTCCGTAAAAAAATTGTTTTGCAATTTATTATTCAATCTTATCACAACATGAATATGTTAGTCATAGCACATTCACATTTGTCACGACATACTATTTATTTGATTGCAAGGATATGTTTTAACTATACTTGTTAATGTTTAATGACAAGGTGTGTCTTTCGTTGTCTACATTTATAGCAAAGACTTGGTCGCAGCCTCACCAAGGTGATGTTTAAATCCTTGATCTTATTATTGTAAAGGTTTGGTTACTTAGGACATAACCCTAAACCTAAGGCTTAGATGCCCTAGCTACAATTATTAGTTTAAACTTGTGTTAAACCCACCCCTCATATGAGTTCTCTTTGTCAAATATGGTTGCATAAATGTTTATTGGCTTGATGGTAGTTTTTTAAATGATGTTGGAAGCTTTGTAACAACCCTAATATTTAAACTATGGTTTAAATTCCTATCCTATGGGCTTTACAAACCATGAGGGTGATAGCTTATATTATTAAGTTTTGTTGGAGGGGATATAAGTGGATTCCAACACCAAGGGTTTAAATGGCTTGTATTAAATTTTATGTCATAGCCCTGGTTGCGAGTTGACAATGCAACCAGACACATTTAATGACATGGCTAATTGAAAATATTGTGGCCAGAGGTTTGATCTCGACCCTCCATTTGTCACTAATATGGTTAAAGGTTTTTTTTGGGGTTTTTAATATGGCATTAAATTGTCGTGAGGGTTTTCGATGCATTCATTTTGTCTTGTTTGTTTTTTATGTTAATAGGGTTTGATTCTCATTCACTCCATGGTTGTGTTTCCCCAGCCTTTCCCTTCACAGTATGTTATGTGTTTGTTTGGTTCTTGTTCATAGTTTTTGAGTTTGTTTGGAGGATGTCAGTGGCTAATGGAAAAGTATGGCCACCATTACAACTTCAGCCTTTCTTGGCTCGTTGTGTTGTTAAAAAGGATTCTCAGTCGCCTTCCTTCGAGTTTGGTAGAGGCTTTGCAACTTGCAAGGTTTTAAAAAAAGGCAAGGAAGAAAAATACTTCCATATTTACTCTGCAATTTGATTTTTAAGGGTTTCTTAGTTGGATACAGAGTTGACTTAAATGCTTCTTGTTGTGTAGGTAGATGAGGAAGAAGGGAAGCGAGGAGGAGCTGACCCTTGGCCCTCTACGCATTTATTAAAGGTAAGTTTGTCTCTATGTCTGCAATATTTATAAGAATTCATTTCATTTATATAATGGGGCTTTAAAATAACTTCATAATCTCATTTCTGGGTGAAGTCAGGTTGCCATTGAAGCTTGGGATGAGCATAGCTTCATCCTTATGGCCCAATATTCGCTTTGAAAGGTAATGGTTTACAAAATGTGTTTTCTTTTTCTTTACACAAGTTACAGTATATAGTGCATAGTTTTAAAAATACACAAATGTGAAATGCAGGTCGCTAAAGCACGACCAGGTGAGAGCGGCAACAGGGTCACCTCCTCTCATGCTCCATCCTTCTCTGTCTAAAGGTGAGGAATTCACTCGTACTCTATTAATAGGAAAAATATGTTTAAAAAATAGGTTATCCTAGTTTTAATAATGCACATAGGTCCATGTGCATGTGAACATCGACGCAACATGGCTTGTGGACTGTACACCTAATTCAACAATCAGTCACAAGGTATGACTCTATTTGGGTTCGTGGTTAAACTAGTTTCCCAATTTCTTTGGTTCATGAATCTATGGAAAGATAGGGCTTTACAACCACTTACAAAATTCTTAAGGTAATTTTTTCTTTTATAGTCATAACCCTTGTTGGATCTGTACTTAGATGCACTGGTTACTTAGGAGGGCTTCACAACCTCTAGTACTTGGGGTTTTTCAAAACAACAGTTGTTAATTGGTTTGATTGGGGAAGACTTTGCAATTTTAGTTTTGGTTTGTGGATTCAGAAGATTGACTTTATGACCATGATATATTTAACAATTTGGCAAAAAAAATTAAATGTTTAAGATCTCATATGTAAATTCAGTTTTGGAAAAAACTTGATCCCGCGATCATGATTACTGGATCTTATTTTTTATTTGATCTGTATGTTATTATATTTATGAAGTTCAAATTTTAGTTGTCTGTTGTTTATACTAGGATATCGTGATTCTGCTGTTAATTAAATTCTTTAACCATATCGGTCTATTTTGGGCATGGAAGCCCGCAAATAGAGACTATACACTTGCATTTGATTATGTTATTAAAACCTATAGATGTGATTAGTCGAATTGTAGATCTTACTATTTGTTTCAATGGTCAGATATGATATTGTTTTGGTAATTAAACTTGTTCTATGTTTAGATAAATTGATTACCATTGAGGTTGGAAATTATCTCTACAAGTTGGCATAGATGATTAACTTGTTAATTGAATACTTCGTTTGATAGCAGTTTTATTGATCATGATTCCTTCGTTCAATTATTTTTATTTGTTAATATGTTTACATTTGTACTAAACTAGGTATGAATACCCAAAACAAATATTAGGTTTAATAAAATATATGCGTATTGATTTTAAACAGAGTGTTAGAAAGTGGCAACAAGGAAGGTCTTCTATCATTGCTTGTGTCCTTGCATGCTAGAATACATTAAACATGAAGCCAAATGTATTAATGTGATTTTCCTAAGTTTAGACTTAGGGAAATACATTAATTAATCTAATTTGATTTTGACTTAATGGAATCACTTTTATAAATTTAAAAGTGAAATAATTTCAGTGATTGATAATCTAATCTTGACCATTGAACTCACTGGAGGATCATATCCATTGATCCATCATGATGGTTAGGGTTTTTGCTTGGCCATTGATTTAAAATAAGTTTTGGTGGAGAGGACACACACACACAGGAAAGTTAAACAAAGAAGTTTGCAGAGAAGACGAAGGAGTACTCACCCAGAGGATTCGTCGTGTTACTATGTAGAGCACAAGGCCGTACATGATCACACGCAGGGAGGTTGTACACATCAGAGGGATGTCATAAATCAGTTGTACGGATTACGTACAGCTGATGCAGGAAACATATATATTTGTACAGCTGACGCAAAGGGCCATACAACTGACACTGGAGGTCGTACTATTTGTTGGGATTACTAGTGATTTTGTAGAGGTTCTATTGTGCTAGGTTGTGTGTTTTGAACCTCTGGATTGTATTTATTCCATGTATTCATAATAAAATTTTATATTTGATTGTTGCACTGATTTTCTCATCTTGGGTTTTATCCAGGGGTTTCCATACCCAAAGCAGTGTGTCTCTATTGATGTGATTGCTGTTGATGTTTCTCAGTATTTAGTTTCTGTTGCATTGCTAATAAAATAAAATCATGTGTGGTTATCAGTAGAAATTAAAATACAAATTGTTTAACCCTAGTTTGAGTTTTAAAGGAAATTTTACACGTAGATAGACTTTGTGTAGAATCCTTTGACTCCTAGAGGAATGTGATTGTTTTACACTTACTTAGATCTATTTATTAACTTTGATATATATGTATGTATGTATGTATGTATGTATATGTATGTATGTATATATGTATATGTATATATACATACAAACTATGGTAAACTTGTCTAGATGTATTTGAAAATATAGAAGAGATAAAAAGATCATATTATTGAAAGAGATAAAAATATTAGAAATAAATGCATAGTATAATTCTCCGTTTATAATGCATTTAGAATTTGAATCTACGCTCATACTATAATTAGCAGTACTAAACAATTAATAAATTTGGTAAGGAACCTCTCACCACAGTCAGGAAAATAGAACTAAAGCTATCATTCTTCCCAACCAACTCCTAGAGTAGACAAATCTTAGTTGCTCCAGAACCCTCGAGCCTGCATGTTGAACCATAGTGACAAAATCCAATCAACATGCCATCTCTTTGCCTTAGTAGATTATTTTCCCATCCATCACCATCCTCCTGCTTATTCGATGGAAATACTATTTTATAGTATTTTTCCTAGGACTTGGTCATTTATGGGCCTCCCGCTCTTTAGCACTCCATAAGGAGTCTTGACCTGATTTTGGGGAAGATGCCTCCTGCATCACTTGAGTTCTCACTCAACAGCTTTTGTCTTTTGTCATTTCTCCTTGTGGGTCAGCAAACACTCTTTCAATGGATACTCAAGTTCTGTTTCCTCCCAGTATTTTAATTATTCAATAATAATAATAATCTATTACATTCATTTTGACTTTATTGTCAAAATATATAAAAAATAAATATTCCAAATAATAAATAATTAACAATTCTTTTGGTGTATTACAATTGGTTTCTCTCACATTATGTTAATCAAGTGTTTTGTGTATTGACACAACCTTTCTTGGTTGGACGGGTTCATTTGGCATTATGGTCATTAAAATATTTTTGTATAGTGATGTCATTTTCTAGGTTGGACCCATTTCTCTCACATTGTAGTCACTGAAGTCTAATAAAATTTGATATATTTTTATGTATTAACACAACCTTTCTTGATTAGATTATTCATTTGATATTATGGTCACCTTAACAAAATCTGTCATGTCCCCGGTTTCGACCCCGTTTGCATGATGTATATATTGTAATCAATCGTGGTGAGGAGCTCAAGGCAAAAGCCCCACCATCGATTTGGTTGTGTATGTTTCGGCAATGGGGATAATTGCCGATGGAATGTAGTGCTATCCGGCACATTTTAATGTGGCATCATGTAAAACCGCACATCAAATAAAACTAAAACCACAACCAGCTACGGCAGTGCAACGTTGAATGAAAAGGGCATGGATTCCAAAGGATAAGGGGTGGGGATGTCAAACCTTGGTTTATGGGGAAAAACCCATGTTTTATTACCTTGTGGTTTTCTACCTTTGTTATTTGTCACCCTTTTGTCTCATCCAACCTTGTCAACCTCTTTAATGATCTGTTGGGTGGTTGGGCAGTTATGGCTGCTGGTGGATGGGTAGTTATTGCCTTTGGGAGTGGGGTGGCAGGACTGTCAGTCCTTTGCCCACATCCACACTCCACCCACGACCCCATGCTTGCCCTGCCTATTCTGTTCTCCTAACGCGCATGTTCATTGTGCCCATGGTGCGTTCTCTCCACAGCCTGTTCACGCATTCATCCCTGGCCTGTTCACTCATTCACCACGGTTTTGGGCCTGTTGGTTCCTCACGCACAGGTTTTGGACGAATTTGGTCTCACGTGGGCATTTTGTTCCTCTCCACGAGTGGACGAGCACCCGCTGACTGCAAATTCGCGTCCTCTCTATTGCTGTGCATTCTCACGAAGAGGGATTGCTTCCCGCTTTTGTCTTCTCCACGTTTTTGGTTGGCCGTAGTGCCCAATTCGTAGTGAGCCATTTTCCTACTGTGGTCTGTTCATCCTCACGCAGAGAAATTGGGTATGTATTTCCCGTGCATTTTGCTGTTGGGTGTAAGTTCTTCCTCATGCACAGGGTGTTTGGGTTGTTTTTCCCATGCCGTGAGCCATGCTCGCTGTTTGTGTTTGGGGCTGTTGTCTTCCCCATGAGTTTTGTCGGCTGTGGGTTCCAATTTCGTTTTGGACCACTGTGGATTGCTAATTCGTGGGTTGAATTTCCCTTGTCTGTCCACGCTGGGAGTTGTTCTTCTCCTTTGTTGGGACTGTGTGATGTTTCCCAACCATTCTATTGAGGAATTGTGTGTGCTGTTGGCTGAATTTCCCTGTTTTGGGACTGTGGACTGTTGTTATCCTTCATGGTGTGTTGTGGCTATTGATATACCCTGGTTTGGGTGCTGTTGTTGAGTTGTTTTGGCCACGTTAGGGCCAAAACCTACTCTGAGTTGCCTTATAGGCTGGAGCTGTGTCTTACCTTTCGCTTGGGACTGTCACCGGTCGTTTTGCTTCTTCACAGGGTTGCGAAGGGAATTGTTTTGCTGCTGGTATGCAGTGGTTAGTCCCTTGGACTGTGCTGGCTTGGCTTGTTTGTTGACAGCCTGTGAAACCCAGCTGTGTTGGTTTGCTGTTTGTGTCCCCTTGGCTATGTCTAAGCCTGCAATTGACCCTTATTCCGGAGGAATCATGCCCAGCTCGGGGGTGGCAGCGTTGCTGAGAGATTGATGAGCAAGCTGGCCTATGGTTGGGTGGAACGTTGCAGCGACGTAGCTGGTTGCGGGGGAAGTCTTCATTAAAAGATAAGTGCTGCCAGTCTATCTCTGCAATTATAACAATTGTATATGGAATTATGATGAACATGTGATTGCTGGAATGTATGTGTGCTTCCGCTGTATGATCAAAGATAAATGCATCTGTGTATGCTTGTAAGTTTCAATTTCAGCATTTGAATTCTGTTTATGTTCATGGGGCATTTTGCCCGATTGTATTTGATGTGCTCGTCGCGTCCTCTTCGCCGGTTGAGGGACGGGGACGTGACAAAATCAAATGTAAAGTGCCAATTCTAATTCCAACTTAAAAATATATATATCTTAATGACAAGTTTATTTTTTATTACATAAGCTTATGTGATATTTTGAAAACTGTTTTTTATTAGATAAGCTTACCTGATATTTTGGTAATCATAATAAAATCAAGTATGAAGTGTTATAATAGTTTTAACTAATATTTATATTTAAAAACTAAATTAAAAATATTTTTATAAATAAAATAATAATATTATTTTATTTTTTGTGTTTTTTAAAGCAACCAATCATTATTTTTTCAAAAATAAAATTAAAAATAATTTTATAAAATTAAAAAAATATTATTAATTATAATTTTTGAAATTTTTTAACGATTATGTTAATCAAGTGTTTTATGTATTGACACAACCTTTCTTGGTTGGATGGGTTCATTTGGCATTATGGTCATTAAAATAATTTTGTATAATGATGTTATTTTCTAGGTTGGACCCATTTCTCTAACATTGTAGTCACTGAAGTCAAAAAAATTTGATATATTTTTATGTATTGACACAACCTTTCTTGATTAGATTGTTCATTTGGTATTATGGTCACCTTAACAAAATCAAATGTAAAGTGCCAATTCTAATTCCAATTCAAAAAATATATATCTTAATAACAAGTTTATTTTTTATTACATAAGCTTATGTGATATTTTGTAAACTTTTTTTTATTAGATAAGCTTACATGATTTTTAGTAATCATAATAAAATCAAGTTTGAAGTGTTATCATAGTTTTAACTAATATTTATATTTAAAAGCTAAATAAAAAATATTTTTTATAAATAAAATAATAATGTTATTTTAAATTTTTTTGTGTTTTTTAAATTAACCAATCATTGTTTTTTCAAAAATTAAATAAAAAATAGTTTTATAAAATTAAAAAGAATATTATTAATTTTAATTTTTGAAATTTTTTAACAACCCAATCAATATCTTTAATATTTAAGATGTTAAAAGTTAACATATCACAACTAAAACACATTAATGATTTTTTTTAACTTCATATTTATATTGATCAAGTGATATGTGGGGTTTGATATTTTGGAAGTCATGTAGTGGTGTGAGGTTTTAGCTAGGGTTTTTGTATCATTTCTAGGTTTCTTGGTCCCTGAGGAGTGTGTGGCAACCCATGTTTAGATTGAGGTCTAGGATGTCTTTTTATCAATGTATGTGTATGTTAGAGTCTTGGTTTGTTTGAATATTGACATTTAGTGTTTTTCATTATTCGATTCTTCCCTTGTTGCTTGGCTAGAGCTTGGTGATTATGGTGGTGGCCTAGTCAAAAGAGTTGGAGTCTTCTTAGTTTGTATCCATTCTATGCTGGCATCATGGATGAGGTGGAGACCTAGTGGAAAGGGAATGATGTTGACTAGGAAGCTACAAGCATTTTCAAACCTAATGTGGAGTACATTAAAGGTCTCCAAAAATAACTACATTGCATCGTAATCACATCACTAGCAATGATTTAAAATAACTACCTTGCACCATAATTAGTGTGAGTATAATTAACATTTCTTGTCGATGCATTTTATTCGCATAAACAAGCACATCGCAAACATTGTGCTTAAATAAATATAATGCATCGATATCTTTACAAAAATACAAAACATATTTTTTTTTAATTTATAAATTTTCGGTGGGTTGTATATATCCATGCGCACCGATGGTGGTGGATAAACATAACTAGGAACCTATGTCTTCAAAAATATAATTTACCATATTTGACCTTTATACAATCTGCTTTATATATATTGACACATTGCTCATTGTGTGTCCATATATGTACAAAGCACAAGTACATTTGAAAAAATATAACCATTTTTTTGGATTAGTATATTTTTGTGCTCTGTATATATCTATACGGACCACAGATGGTGTACCATTATATATTAAGAACACTGATGTCTTGGAAAACTAAATTTAGTTTTTTGTTGTTTTAATAGTGTTCTTTTTATATATGAACACATTTCTAGTGGTGTCTATTTCTTTTGTATTTATATGTTTGTGTTGCACTTGATATAAGTATACGAACTAATGGTCTACAACACTAATGTCTTTGAAAAGTAAATTTGGTGTTTTTTGTTATTTATACAGTGCAATTTATATACGTCGAAAAGATAAAATTCTTTAGCTGGTTATGTCTAATGAATAAGATTTGTAAATGGGATAATTTGTGTCACTGGGGATGGATAGGGCCAAATATATGTCATGTTTGTAGAGCAGCAAGTGAATCGGAAAATCATTTATTTGTGGAGTGTATTTTTGGAAAATATGTGCGGGCATATATTGCTGAAGCTTTGGGCATAAATTTCTTATGGCAGAATAGTTGCTTAGAGGACAACTACATTGAATGAATCACAAATGATCACTCGCCAATTTTTCTCCCTTTATTTTGCAATTGGACTATATGGTTGAGTAGGAATGATTATATTTTCAATGATTTTGTCCCTTCAATTCAGAAAACAATAGTTAGATGTTTAAATTTTATTAAGGCTTACCCAGTTAAGGCTGGTTTTGGAAGGAATAGAATTATTGGGTGTGCACCTGTGCTCAAAGCAACTACAGTTTTTTTTTATGGTGCGGCTGCAAAGATGGAGGGTGGTGCTGGAGCTGTACTTTTTTTATTGATAAGGATCATTACTTTTACATTCGTTTGGGATGTGGTTATTGCACAAATACCCAGGATGAGATTTTAGCTTTGTGGGGGTTGTTATTTGTAGCTGATTCACTGGGTTTACTGGAGCTGAGTGTATTTAAAGAGGTGATGGAAATAGATGAAGGTAAACTAATAGCTCAAGAATGTATGGAGAGTTCTATGAGCTAATTTGTTCTAAACTCTATTTTTTAGTGTGAAAAAATGTCAACTCTGTCGGCACTTTGGAATGTTTGGAGGAATAGATGCTTATCTTTTTTAGCAAGAAGATTATTGGGGTAAGGATTTAGATAGATGTAAGGCAGATGTTTGGATGGTATTTTAGGGAGGATTTTTTCTTGAAAATATGATTGTAATAAATCCTTTTGGTAATAAAAAAAATGATGGCTTTTTTCTTCTTGAAAAAAAAAATACATCGATGCATTGTAGGAAGTGTATATGTATATATACATAGCACCGTTAAGTTTGAAAAAAAACATAATTTTTCAAATTTATATATTTTCATTGATATTTATGTATATCGACACAGTGCTTGTGGTGCATCAATATTTTTACAAATCATCAAGTTTAAAAAATATTTTTTATGGTGTCTATGGAAGTGCATTATGTTTAATTAAATGCACTAGACAATAAGTTTATTTTTATGTTAATGTGTTGTAGAAGGTGCATTCATTTTTTTATTTGGAACCCATTACTGGTGTGCTCTATGTTTAGACACAATGCATCGATATTATTAGCGTGTGACAAACTATAGAAACAAACTTCACCGATTTTTATTTTCCTTTTAAATGACAGATTCAAGATAAATTTGGATTTCTTATTGCTAAAAAATCTAAATAATAAGGTATTAAACACATTACTTGTAATACCCCCATGACATTGCTTTTATTTTCATGTTTTGAAAATTATTTTTTTAATATGTAATGAGTTATGAAACTCAAAGTTTGAAATGACGTTTGCACAACAAACCATTTTATTTATTTATTAATAAAGAAAATAACACTTGGAGAACTGAACTACATGAGGGGACACCAACCATGGCACCGAAGAACATGTGTAAGTAAGCCAGTGTGATTGATACCAATCAAATCCGTTCCAAAACTCAACAACCAGACAAGATCCTAAATCAAAGGGATTTAGGGATCTAATTGGATATTTGATTGGGATGGCATAAGACCTGGGAAAAGCTATTTATATGAGTGCACTGGAATAGCAGGGGACGTTGTGTTGTGCATGGGGAAAATGATTGTTGATTGCATGTAGTGAGTGTTTTCTATTTTATAAGTCCATCGTGGAAAACTTGTTACAGACTCGAGGATTGAGTGTCGCGAGGAAGTTGCTTATTGTTCTGGTCATGGTTCGTGATCCAGCTCAGGGGTGGAGTAGAGCAAATCATTGAGTTGCTGCCTCCTATGGTTGGGAGGAGTTGATCTCCAAGTGTGATTTTGTTACGTCTGATTCAAGTAAGTAGTATGATAGCCTTCTTGTTCATGGATGGTAAATTTTCACTTTATCAAAATTATAATTTGATACTTCCTGGTAATAAATTGTTTAAATTGTTTAGTTAGAGTTAGTTGAATGCAATGATCTATGATTTCAAAATGCATATTTATTGACAGAAATTACCTTGTCTATGTTAATATGAAATGAATTTAGGTATATCGTTTTGGACTTGTTGTATAGACATAGTTGTTTTTTTTCCTAGGGTCTGTGTGATCTTCTAGATACACTAGGAAAATTGATAGTTAAAACTGCTAGCTAATTTTGCTTGAGTTCTTTACTAGATAGAATATGCCCTTAGCACTTAACCTTTGAGTTCTTTGATTGATCTGGGAAGTACTACTATGTAAATGATGGTATAGATTTGGATTATGTATACCGATTTGTTGAATTCAACAATAAGCTTAGTTTAGTTTTTTATAATTTTTTTTGAGATATAAAATTTTTCACTGTATGCAAACCCATGATATGTCATATCAGTTTCTTTTTTTTCTTTTTTGACATTTATAGGTTCATTCTTATTGGTATTGTCATGGTCTGTATTGATCTTTGAACTCCCTTCTTCTCCTTGCATGAGTTTTCGATCTTTTTTTTTAATTGGGGGTTCATCCTGAATGCATTATTTTATGAGTAATAGTCAATCCTTAATTTGTTTTCCTACCCATGATCTACGTTTTGAACCCTAGGATGGGTTGGTATGTTACGACCTCAAGCTAAACAATGTTGAGCGATATTTGGTATCGAATTTCCCCTTATTGGTTAATGGCCCTGGTGGCCATGGATGTTGCTCTTCAAAACCTTGATGAAAGTAGATCCATCAATGGTAATGTTTTTATGTGGTGGTTTTTCTAAAAAACGTTATGCCCAAGGAGGAGTTGCAAGAGACCCGCATGTTGATTTGTGTCTTTTTCTATGTTTCTCAATCAAATGGGGTCTCTGTTGTTTGTTTGTTTGTTTTTTCTCCCAATGATGTCTGATAGTTGAGGGAAAATTCACTCTTTCCCAAGCCATTACATCAGTCTGCTGATGTGATTGTAGTGTCTGCCAATCTTTCTTAAGCGTTTAGTTTGAAAGTTGGAGTGAGTATAGGTCAGGAAACTCCCAGTATCTAATGACGATCGTAGTTAATGTTTCCATCCTTGATAGCTCCTTATTGTCTTATATTTATTTAATACTCATCCAAGTTAGCTTCTCACAAAAGTGGAAAGCATTGAGTAGCAGAAATCACCAACTTCTTTGCATATGCCTCTATAGGCACTATCAAATCCATCTTCAATCTGATCGAAAGTCTCCTTCACAATATCTATGAACAGCATGGATATTACCGACCGTTTCTCATTTTTAAAAACAAAATCTTTTTTTTGGTGGCTCCATGATTTGTTTTTTGTCACCTTCCTTGGGTGTCTCTATTCGGATCAGCAACTCCTTGCTCACTTACAGTGGCTCTCGATCTATGTCTTTTTCGCTTCTTTTTAGTTTTTAGTTTTATTTTTTATATGTATATATATATTAACCATACGATGGTAAATCTTAAATAGATGTAAATTGAATTGATTGAACTTTTGAGGTCGAAATAAGTTTTATATTTATTGTAATATAGTATGATTAGAAACTTTGTTTTAGGTTATCCCATATGAATAAGTTAGGGTTTAATGGTTTAACAGCTCCCCCCCCCACAAAAAAAGGTTTGTATGTCTCTGGGGGCGTTCCTTAACCCCCCACCTAAAAGTCCCAAGAATTGGAATTTTGAGGGTGGTTTTTTTAAAACCGCCCCAAAATTCCAATTTTAAAGACTTTTGGTGGAGGGCGGGGTTTAGAAAGACCCCCCCTCAAGGTGTTTTTGAAGGTGGTTTTTAGAAAACCGCCACAAAAAGTAATGAGAATTAGACTTTTGGGGGCGATTGTTTTAAACCCGCCCCCCCAAAAAGTCATGAGAACTAGAATTTTGGGGGCGGTTATTTTAACAGCCCCCCCCCCCCCCCCCCCCACAAAAAAAAAAAAGTCATGAGAATTAGACTTTTGTGGGCAGTTTTAAGAAACTCCACCCAAAAGTGATGAGAATTAGACTTTTGGGGTGATTTTTAGAATCTCCACACAAAAGTGCTGAGAAATTTTGGGGAGGCTTTTGTAAACCCCCCCCAAAACAAAGTGATGAGAATTAGAATTTTGAGTGCATTTTTTTTAAATGCAATATATGTAACCTTTGATGAAGACTCGACATACTTTAGATCCAGGAGGACACCTATTCAGGAGGTCGGGGAACCTGAAGAGACAAGAGTCTAAGACATGAAAATTTGTGAAGCAATCACTACAATAAAATACACTTTTGGGGGTGGTTTTCCTAACAGTTCCCCCCCCCCCCTCCCCCCCAAAAAAAGGTTTTTATGTCTTTGGGGGAGTTCCTTAACCCCCCCTAAAAGTCCCGAGAATTCAAATTTCGGGGGTTCTTTTTTTAAAACTGCCGCCAAAATTCCAATTTTAAGGACTTTTGGTGGGGGGTGGGGTTTAGAAAGACCCCCCTAAAGGTGTTTTTGAAGGTGGTTTTTAGAAAACCCCTACAAAAATTAATGAGAATTAGACTTTTGGGGGTGATTGTTTTAAACCCTCCCCCTAAAAAATCTATGAGAATTAAAATTTTGGGGGCGATTATTTTAACCCCTCCCATACCCCCCCCCACCCCCCCCCCAAAAAAGTCATGAGAATTAGACTTTTCGGGCCTATTTTTAGAAACTCCACCCAAAAGTGATGAGAATTAGACTTTTGGGGGCAGTTTTTAGAAGCTCCACACAAAAGTGATGAGAATTATAATTTTGGGGGAGGTTTTTGGAAACCCCCCCAAAACAAAGTGATGAGAATTAGAATTTTGAGTGCAGTTTTTTTAAATGCCCCGCACCCCCCTGGGGCAAAAAAAAAGTCATGAGAATTAAAAATTTTGGGGCGATTTTTAGAACCCCCCGCCCCCCGCCCCATCAAATTCATGAGAATTAGGATTTTGGGGGAGGTTGTTTTAAACCCCCCCAAAATTCATGAGAATTAGAAATTGGGGGGATGTTGTTTTAAAATCTCACCTATAAGTCATGAGAATTAGAATTTTGGGGGTGTTTGTTTTAAAACCACCCCCAAAAGTTCAACTCTCATGAATTTTGGAGGGGGTATTTTATACACCCTCCCTAAAGAAATTTTCAAAGAAGTTTTACCTTGCAACAATTTTTCTAACCCCCCCGCCCCCCTAAAAGTTTTTTAGGACATTGGGGGAGGTTCTTAACCCAACCCCCCACCCCCCCTGCCCCTCCAAAAAAAATAAAATTCTG